>BMAW01020471.1:4219-20254 GCA_019974015.1 Nephila pilipes
CTTAATCTACGTATGTAATCTATGTGATGGCTTAATCGTACTGTTTCTTAAATAAATACTTTTGTTAGAAAATAAGAAAACAACACTCATTTAAGAATTTTAACTTTAGATTAAAAATTTTAATTTTCTTTAATATAAAAAAAGTTCAGACATTATTCCCGGAAATACGTCCATGTAAGATTTCGGTATTAAAATAAAAAGTGAAAAACAGGAAAGCCATTTTTAAAACGGCATATTTAGTAAATAATTGTAAGAACGCTCCAGTTGTGAAAGACCAATGAACCACAACAACACTTTAAATAATTATCTCATAGGCTTAGAAATGTTACAAATTTTAAGGTAATATATTTCAAGAGCTTATTTGTATTCTTAGTCACATAATGAAGCAATAAGTTAAGAAAAATTTCATGACAAAAGGTACTATCAAACAAAGTACAATTTTCTTGAAATCATTTAAAATATTATATATTGGCTTAGAAATAATTGAAATTTTTACGATTCATAAATTAACTTGATTATAAAGGCATCATTTCATAAATCTGTGAAAGACTATTAAAATGAAATTAGTTAGTATATACATTGAAATTATTTTTCAATATAAAAGTAAAAAAAAAATAAATAAATAAATAAAAATTGCTGAACTATGAACAAAACTGTATGTGTGTTTTTGAATTCTTCAATTTGTCTTCCTTTGTAAAATTAATTCAAAATTTTCTGATAATATTATCAGAAAGCATTCGTGCTTTAACATAACACAAAAAAGGGTAACTCTATATTTCTGTTGTACTATAATTTTAAGCTAAAATATAAATGTGAGCAAGTAATTAAAATTTATTTTTTCTTCAGCGTAAATACACTGCATTATTTATATTAAAATTTTCCCCTTTCTTGTATTCTTTTTAATTCTCTACTTGAAACTGAATTTAATTAGTAGTCCTTAGGGCGTGAAACATGCAATAAATAAAAACTAAAAGAGTCTATGCTAAATACGAAGAAATTAAATTAAAAGAAATGGGCTTCGCGAAAGCGTATATTCAGGTTTATTGTTTTTGTTTCAAGCAAACGTAAGTGAATATTTCTAAACACACACAGACAGACACACACACACACACACACATATATATATATATATATCGTAGGTGTTATGTACTTTTTTCCCTCTCGATCCCTCTGGGGGGGTATGCTTTAACTATTCTACTAACTGTAATTGCAGAATTTTTCAGGCTTTGGGAAGGTGATAATTTATTTTAAATTTGCTGGGTATAAAATTTTTACTGTTAAAGTTATTTAAATTAAAGTGATGAGAAAACTATATTAAAGTAAAAAAAAACATGAAAACTATTATCTGCAGTTAAAACTCTATTTCTCGCTTAAAGAATTTTAATTAGTTTAATTAGATTATGGAATAAAAGTACTTCTTTAAAAGCGAGTGTGTTTAAATGTTTTCTATACTTTACTTTTTACTTGCTTTACTTTCAAAAATGTTTAAAATATTCTAGTATTTATTTATAAATTACTTTAAATATTACAATAATATTATATCATTTCTTTTTGAAATTGACTGCATTAACAAACAAACAAAACCAGTCAGAGAAAAATCTTTGAAATCATATAAAATCATTTGATGCAAATATAGAAACTATCTCCTTTTAAAATGATTTTTTAAAATGCATTATTATTTTCAACATTCATCTAAAGAATTTTCTAAAGGAAATTTAGAAATTAAACTAACTTTTACAAATGATTAGGAGAAAGAAATATATTAAAATATAACATCTATATATTCATTAATATTGTATGGTAATGTAACATATGTATTTCTCATTGGAAACTATTTTATTATACTTTGTTTTTGCAATAGAAAAAAAATCAAAATATCTTTAAAATGTTTTCTTTTATATAATTTAAAAACTAACTGTCATAAAAGAATATTTTAAAGAAAATATAGAAGAATGTAATAAGATTGTATTTCGGCTGTTATAGTAATATTTATTTTGTAAATTGGTACTTACCAACTACTGAAAAAATGCCTCTCCGTAGGATTCGAGCACATTATGAGCAACTGTCAGAGCTTGAAAGGTGTCCAAAATCATAATGCACATAACAGAAAATTGAGAAGCGCTTCTTATATACACACCAAATTTTAATCATTTGCATTTTCGGTTCAAATGTCTTTGCATACGAAATTTCATTGCAATTGAGCAACTCCTCGATGCGTCTTTTTTTGTTATGGGTATATATATATATATATATATATATATGTAGGATTTTTACATTTTGAGACGCCTTCCAAAACTAAATGGAGCCACTTATTCTTTTGGCAAGCACGCGCAAACGTAAGCTAGATGGAAGAGTGCGACCAATAGAGAAAGACGTGCGATCTGATAGCCCTTTAAGGCTACACAGTACCCTAAAAATGACAAATTTATCGAAAAAATTTTTTTTGCATTTTCCTGTAGCCCATACATTTGGGAATCTTGGCCCCAAATTTTAGATCTATTAACCAATTAGTTTTTAAGATATTTGAAGTTTTCTGAGCATTGTCAGTCACTATTTTTGACAACTGAGGGGGGCGTGGTTAGTTTCGGTTTCATTTTAAAGCATTTTTCTATTCTTAAATTTAATTAATTACTGATATTTTTTAAATAATATCGATACTTGCAGAGAAGTAGATATTAACTTCAACTTTCACTACTAAAATCATTTATGTTTGTTTATATTTTGAGTTCTTGATGTGCTTATAGTTACTTAGCCAAAATTGATAAGAAAAGGTATTTCTCAAGACCAATATTTATTCTGCATATAATTTATATAAGTTAAAAGCTATTTTAAATTGTTTAAGTGAAATTTTTTGTGTTAAAAAAATGCCACGGACAAAACTTTCGCAGCTTGAGAAGAGAATCAACACTTCTAAGAGATGGAGTGCTGCTGATAATGACAATGCTAAAAACCTGCTTTAGTGTATATAACTACAAAACTTCAGAATACAAATGTCTTTAATATTTCTGCTACATATAAAAGTATCTTTCAAATTACATTATAGTGGATACTGAATGTTTGTTTACAGATAATTTTGGAATATTTTTAAGCAATATTTGCCATAGTGTATCTTTAAAACTTTGCTATGGTCAAAGAAATAGATTTGCATATAAAGTGAATGTTGTATGTGTTAATTGTGACCAAACCTAGAGTGAAACATGTTCATAACAATTAATTGATGCTATATTACATCAAATGTTAGCAAGCATCATTTTTTTAATGTTCCATTTGATGTAAATATGAGATTAGTGCAAGGTATGTTAAGTTTGTGACTTGGCTACTCATCGTTGGAAAAATTCTGCATGCATATGAATTGAAATATAATGTTTAATAAAACTTAAAAGACATTATGAGCCAAAAGTTCTGATTGGACATCTTGTTGGGTCAAATCAGCCGTTGCTTTATATTCGTAAAGATGTCATTGAGGCGTAGGGCTCAAGGAATGATAAAGATATAGTCGGTATTGGAATGTCATATGATGGAAGCTGGTTGACAAGAGAACATACGTCAACGTCAAATATCGGAATAGGATATGTTATCGACTTGCTGACTGGCTTTGTGATAGACTACGAAGTAATGTCAAAGCGACGTGGAGAATGTGAACAGACTAAATTTGAGCTTGGAGAAGAAAGTGCTGAATTTCGTATTTGGTACAAAGGACAACAAAATGTTTGTAGTACAACACATGTCGGATCATCTAGTGCAATGGAAGTAAATGCAGCTGTGAAATTATGGGAAAGATCTGAGAGTATTAGTTTCCGGGACACAATCTTGCTCTTTGACTCTTGGTGTTTTTACCAGTTATCATTAGCACGTGGAAAAAAATCAGGTATTCACAAAGATTGGGTAAAAATAACAATCAACGAAGAATATTTGCCCAAAATCTTGCCTATTTATCAGCGATTAGCATCAACTGAATTATTAAACACATGTGTCAGAGGTTTGACACACAATTCTAATGAAGCATTACATTCGATGATATGGGACAAATATTCCAAAGAAAATACAGCTTCTAGGAGTCGTGTTGATTGCCATGTCGAGTGCAATACCTGAATTTATTGTTGGAACATTAAAAGCTCTAAAAACATTTCAGGATGCTAATTGAATTTGTAACAAGTTTGTCATCAGAACATTTAGTGTACTTTACTCATTATAGGAGAACCTATTTCAGAAAGAAAAGGAAATCTGCAAATTTTAAAGTTGCGCAAAAAAAAATAAAACTTGCTAAATTGCGTCGACTTAAAATTCAGAAAAAATTAGGTGCTATATACAAACCTGGTAGTTTTTAACTTTTTTTAAACTTTTATTTATATCATTATTATTTTTTATAAGTGTATTGTGTTATAAAACTTTTGTGAAATTATTATGTTAACTTTAAGCTGAATTATCTGTCATCGTAAAAAATGCTATATCGATATTTTGCAAAAACATATTTTGAATAAATAAAAATATTTGCCATAATATTTAATTAAAGTAGTGTTTTCATATATTATATAAGTAGTTAAATAATATATTAAAAATTTAGATCTTTGCAAGTATTATTAGTTTTTGTTTTATGCCTTTAAAAACTTTAAATGCATTTTTCTCAGACTTTTATTTTTGAAGATGTAAGTGTTTTCTAATCCCTAAGGCTTTTTTTCTGTTCAAGATAGAGTCTTGAAATTTTTTATACATACTGAGATATATGTGTTCTATAAAAGTTAGTATGGATTTAGGTCTGGGATCCCTAGTTATTTTTTTAAAAAATGTTAAAGTTAATATTTTAAAAATTTTCCTGTTTTTTCCAGGTTTAGCTAGAAAAATAATTATTAAAAATCAACAAGGGAACAGATTTTCAAATCCATACTAACTTTTGTTTGCAATAATGTATGAAATATAAATCACTCAAAATAATTAAAAAATTTCAAAAATTGTGTATTTTATAAGGGTTTAAAAACACTTCAAAATTTTTAAATTTTTTTAAATTTTAAAATAAGGACTAGTTAAATTGACTTTTTATTTTCAGAATCAGTTTAATAATATAGTATGAAAACAATACATAAGTTACTTTTAATATTACTGTCTCCAAAAAAATTTTTTGAAAAAGAGTACCGTGTAGCCTTAATATGTATAATCAATGGTTCTATTTTAACTTTGTAAACACTGTACAATAATACATGGTTTAATTAAATGTCATTTTCTAAATATCCTATTTGTTATTGAATCCAGAAAACTCCTAAACATCTTTAAAATGAGCCATGTACCCCATTTCTGTAGTTAGGATTCTACATATATATATATATATATATATATGGGGATAAGCGGATAGCCGTCAACGATAAAAACGGTTATTGAACTAAATTATTTAATTAATATAAGATAATATTTGCAAAAATAACATCAATCATCAAAGTTTATATCATTAATGTTGTCATAAGATAATAATATTAGTCTATAAATTTCGTTCTTAGTCTCTTACTGCTCGTGCCCGTCGAGCAACTCTGACTGATGACGATGCTACAAATACACATCAAAACAACAAAAGATCCAAACATGACAAAGTTCTAAAAAAAAAACATTTATATTATAAGAGTTTAAGCGTTGTGCTCCAGGGTTTCAGGTATTCAGCATATGACGTCGTACATTTGGGTATTTCGTGTCCTCCCTCTTTGATAACGTCACAGCTGTTTTCTTCTTTTATTCTAGTGATCCTGTAGTGTCCTAGATACTTGCTCTTGAGTTTAAGTTGTGGTCTAAACTGAGTTCTTTTAATGATAACAAGATCTCCAACTGTATAACATTTTGGTTCCCGTCTTCTTAAGTTATACATCTTCCAGTTTTTGTCTTGAATCTTGAAGATCTTCTATTTCACATGTTTCTTCAGTTTGTTTCTTTTAGCTTCAGAATTAGCTTGAAATTGATCTTCATGATCATCTTCATGAAGAATTCCATTCATCGTCACTTTATCAGCAATTTGAGGTTTTTCACGATCAGGCTACTTAATAGCAACATTTTGCACTTTAGAGCCTCTAGTATCTAAAAGAGTAGGATGATGCTCTTGAGGAATAATGAATGCATTCAACTGTCACCATCGCTTCCAGATCCTTTACTATTTCATGCAAACGCTGCTTAGCTGGTTTAAGGAAACCATTTGCTCCTTTCAAAGCTTTCTTAATACTATTAGAGCCAATTTTAGAGAAATCAACAATAACACTTCTATAATCAATGTAAATTTGTTTTAGCACTTCAGCAACTCTTATAACAAAATAGTGTTTATGTTTTGGACCAATTTCAGTTGTTGTTTCTGCTGTATCTTTTAATTGAGCAAATAAGGCTGTTAAGTTCTTTCTTAGCTGATTCATCTTCCTCTTTTCTACCAAAGATGGTGAATATATTTTTATTAGGGAATGCAATTCTTGCTCCTATCTAGTCAAGAAGTTTTTCAATGCCAGTTTCATTTTTACCAAACAAAAGTTTATGTTGTTATGGATTTGCTTTAATTTCAGCAGTGTGTCCAACAAGTTGTTTCTCATTTGAAATTTTGAGAAGTTGCTTCATTGCTTTCATGACATCTTCTCTTGGTCCACAAATTACATTATCAGATTCTACCTCTTCAGCTGGTAGGTCTATTTTAGTGTTTGTTTTATCTCCAATCTTCTTAATATTTGCTTCACATTTCCCGATGGTAAATTTGCAGGGTTTTTTTTTTTTTCGTTAATTGGTACTTCAACACTGCAATTAGTAAATTTTATTTCTTCATTCATATTAAGCAAATATGTATAACAAGCATTAACGTCTGATTTTGATACTCTGATAGTAACTTTATCACTTTTTAAACCAGGTTCAAGAAAGGTAATATTTACTTGGTTAAATGTATCTCCAATTTCTCTTATTTTTTCATATTTTCCAACAAAATTATTTCGATGGAAGCGTTCTTCAATGATAAGGTACTTGAAAATTTTATTTCCGATAAGCAGTTCTTTTTGCTTGAGCAACACCTTTGGGAGCTCCTTTAATACGAACCACATCAGTTTTGTTATCGGATGAAATGTTAATTAGGTTTTTGGTATATTCTTTTAATCTGTTAATATTTGAACAATTTATTACAATTATATGACGATAGAAGGCAGATTTACTTTTACTTCTTCATAAGTAACTTCGTAAGTTATCAATTATTTCTTTTAATCTTTTTCAGGTTTTATAAATTTCTTCTGGGCCACCTTCACTTTTAACGCTTTCATCAATAAAATCAACTTGAACTTTTGAAAAATCTTGAGTCATATGCTGTATATTTGCAACTTTCTTGTCTATTATATAATTATTCAGCCAACTACGGACATCCATATGCTCAGTTTTAACATTTTTAATCTTATAATAAACTAAAGTCAAAGCAGGACATAATTTATCTTGTTCACCCTTTAAAGTTATATTATCAGATTGGACATCTGGTGGAGGCATTTCAACAGATACATCAGTTTCCTGTAAAATGTCTTGAATGGTTTGTCCACGTGGTCCAATAATGTACTAGTACTGATTCTTAGGAATTTCAACAAAAATACTTTGATAATTTCTTTTCTGTTCTTCATAGATATTTTGAATTCTATAGCTTTTCTACAGCTTCTTTTTCGCCAGCAATGGTAAGCGGTAAGCTCATCCTTCATAACAAATGTGGGAGGAATATTGATTATAGAATTAATTTCCCCACTTGCTTGATTAATGGTTTCGTTAAAAGGTCCAAAGATGAAGATACATTTTAGGGATTGTCATACTTTCAAATGCCAATTTACTCTTTTCATCAGATATTAACTGAGTTTCATGACAAGCTTTATCAATACCTTCCACTGTAGCAGTTATCTTGATAAAACCCGAATTTTCTTCTAGATGTGGTACACTGATTTTAGTTCTGTGCGGTACATAATTCAAAATTAATCGCTCTACATTAACTTTAAAAGTATTTGTAACTCCAGGTTCAATGTTCAATTCAAGTTCGTTACAAGTTACCTCAACTGGTAGCATGGATAATACGTTAATTTCCTCTGAACACTGAAATTTATCTTTGACGGTTATACCATTTTCTGCAACAGATATACACTTAATACACAAATACACTTAAAATCATCAATTTGAATGTTCCCTGTAAAACATCCTAAAAGGTTTACTCTGCATTTACCAAATTCACTCAAAGTATAGTTCAATGGATACAATTTCTTCACATTTAATTTTTCAAACACTTATTTAAGAAGCAATGTAACTTGGCTTTTGGTATCAATAAGTGAACTTACATTTAAATCATTAATCATTATTTTATTGTTAAGTTTTGGTTTGAATATAACATATATGTAAGATAATTCTGGTTTCAGATTTTCTTTTGTGCATTTTAAAGCTTTATAGCCAAAGGCCCCACATCCAAAATATTCAAGTCCTTTATCCTTATGAATACAAAATCGTGATATGCGTTTTGGATCCTCACAATGAAAACAAAGTTTATTCTAACGACTTTCAAAAACATTATATTTCTTTCTTTCAGTATCACCACTAAATTTCACAGTATTAACAATATTGGTTTTAGAATTAAATCTATCACCATATTCAAATTTAGATTTTACTCTATCGAAAGTATGAAGTCTATAATTATGATCATATTTTGTTTTTATTTCAACGAAAGAACCTTTTTTTCAGAATCACTCTTTATAATTTCATATAGTTACTTTGTTTTTCTTTAAATTCTAATAAATCCTTATATTCGTACAAAATGATTTTATTTTTTAGCTTGTGGTTCGTCCGTCTTACTACATAATGGATTAAAGCTCAATCGTCCATTTTTCCACAACGGGATATTTCTTTCATTTTTAGAAAATATAACGGAGTGGAATCAGAATCCTTCATTTTTCATGAGATCAAAAGTTCATGCAAATTAGCTGAATTTATCTTGAATGAAAATGCATCAATAATAGCTTGTTTCAGTTTTCGCCAGGAATTAATTTCCGATTCTGTACGAAGAAATAATGGAGTTGTTTACTATAATGATCTTTTAGCAAAAATAATTTTTTGTAAATCCGACAGACTAAATAATTCAGAAATATTCTCAAAGCGATCTATCCAATTTATGATATTTTCATGCGATTCTGCATTAAATTTAAAAATGGTACTTTCGATAACAGAATAATTAATACCAATGTTATGAATAACAGAGCTTTTGCTTATATTACTTCTATAATGATCTACAAAAATATTATTCATATTAAACTGCACACACATATCTTCTCTACTTTCTCATTGCATGGAAGAATTGTTCTTGTTTTTCTTTTCTCCTGAATTATAAGTTGGATTTTGATCGTCTGAGTCTTCAAAGAGGTCCGAAAAGTTCTACACCAAACTTCAAGATCTAAAATAGACATAAAATTCTACTTGTAACTTTTTGTTTCGTGTCATTAAATGGAGTATTTAATATATTGCATACAGTAATAAGCTTGTTGAGCGAAAAGCGTTAAGCTCATTCAGATTTTGTAATTTATTTTTAAATATCTTATTCTTTTTCAATTCAAGTGATATCCATCAGAATCAAAAATAAGTTTATGTAGTATTCTTAGTTTTTATACTCATTAATTTCTTAATGCAATGTTTATTTCATTAATATCATTTAAGGTTTTCATCTTCAAATATAAATATAAGCAGTACGTACCTCCTTTTTTCTTTCAAAGCTAATTTAGGATTCTTCGTACAACGTTCTAATCTAATTTAAAAAATTCCTTGGGCATTAATATACATCGTCGTAGTAAAAAATTGTCTTATTATAGAAGAAGAAGAAGATTTAATGAAAACAAAATTAAAGTAAAGCATTTATTCATTGCTGGAGAATCACATCTAACTTCTGATGAAGAGTCTTGGATGACCGTTGACAATAATTATGATTATTGAACTAAACTACTTAATTAATATGGTAAAAAATATTTTCAAAATTAATACTTATAACCAAAGTTAATATTATTAATGTTATCATCTGAATATAATATTTAAGTCTATCGTGTTCGTTCTTTGTCTCTTTCGTCTCGTGCCAGTCTGGGAAATCCGTCTGCTTGCTTCGTCTGCTTCCACTGACGTCTGCAGATGGCGCTAGTTGGCCTGGAACCATTATCGAATTTCATACCTTAGAAAGATAAATCTGAGAAACATATATATTTCATGAAATACAAACGAAATAATTTTATTTGCTGTCACAACTGGTAACTAACGAAAGTATCGATATAAGTCTGAACTATTTTTGCAAACAAGTAAAAGCATTTATTAGGTAAAAAGTCGAAATTTCATATGCTCAAACTGCAACAGAACAGAATATTACTAAATGATAATTTTGCATTCGTTTTTTTTTTTTCAATATAAGGTTTTCATATTATATATATATATATATATATATATAATCATCACTTAAGATTTAAGACATTTAACTAAGCAAAACAGTTAACGCAAAATAAGTTCTTATTATTATGTTACATTGGGTAGAAAATAAATAAACAATCCGTTTCTTTTTCCATTTTTAATTTACTATCTCTTTCTGATAACATTAAATATCGAGTTAAAAAATATCTCATTATTTTTTCTCTAAAATTTCTTTTGAATAAAATATTTCACTTTAGACAAAAAGTTATGTGTGACAAAACAATCGTCTTTCTAAAATAATTACTCATGTAGTTTTTATATTAGTTTAAATTTCTGAAATATTATTTTTTTACATTACTTTTATTTACAAGTTGTTTAATTTCTGATTCCTTTGTTTGATTTTAACTTAAACTTGAATAAAATATCGAGTTCATAATTGCACTTAAATTAAATGCTTAAAAGAATTTTTGATAGTGACATTACCGAGACATTTTGATTATATAGATTTTCTAACAACTTTACTTTAGATCCTGAATTTAAGTGGTTTTCTATTTATTCATATTTCCTGGAATTTAAGGTAAATCCTAAAAATGTGAAAAAGACTTTCATATCCATGCATGATGAGATGAACATTATCATGTTTTTATTTATAAAAGAATATTTTTACAAATATTGATATAAGTATAGATATGTGTGTTTGTGAATGTGTGTATGCAATATACACGTTATAAATATATATGTAAATACAAGATACATGTCTGTAGCATTTTCATGGACATCTAATATACATCTTTATACAATACATGTAGATACCTAGTTCTCTCACTGAATTATGATTGTTTTGAATTAGTTATGGTTAAAGCCTGTATGTATATATATATATATATATATATACATGCTTTTACAATGGACTTTAAAATAAAAAAATATGTGCACAAAATATTTGACTAGTTTGAATTCTTATCTCTATCATCATCACACACACAAGTTACATATAAAATAGTGAACAAAATTTCTAACATAAGTCTAAGTTTCACAGAAATACATTGACTTTTTGTAAGATTTACTAGCCTAGGCATACATCTTTTCAAACCACTCTACAGTAATAAATAATGGAAAATGTTTATTGACTTTTACTCATTACAATGAAAGGGTGGATTTCAGGAGATTATCCATTGGTTATACACTCAAATTATTTATTATACTTCTAATAAATAATTATAATTATCAACACATAAGTTTATGTATGTAACGAGAATACGATCATGAAGACAGAACTGTGCTAATACTATATTTGTGTTTTCTTCCACCAGAATAAAACCTATCGAATATGATTTATTGTCTTGCGTTTTATGAAAAAAATATTTGCTACTATTTTCTTACGTGTTGATAACATAAAACACTTATTGAGAAAGATGGTTAGAACTGAAATTTAAAAAAAAAAGTTCTCCATAAAATTTCATTAAAATATTTTTCATTTTTATTTTCTGGAAGCAATACACAACGGAAATATTTGAAAGAAATTATTTTGTATTAATATTATATAATTTGCACATTATTTTAATAGAAACCCTTTTGCCCAATCCGTTATTTGGCCCTGTACCAAATGACTTTGTTGAAAATTATATGAAATAATGATGATTGTTATGATAAAATATATTAGTCGTCCGTTGAAATAATTTTAAGTAAAATAGACGTATAGGGTTCAATACGTAAAAGTATTCCAAATTTCTCTATGTTTTTCTTTTAATGATATTGAGCTTTTTTAATATTAAATGCCTGTTTTTTTTTATATGAAATGCCTTAGTAGACAATTTTTGAAGTTGTTATTGAAGAAGGATTTGAGGTATCTAGTTTGATCCTAGTGAATAATAAGAATTTAATTTTTTGAAATATCGTCATTTCCCTTCGTGCTGGACACAACTAAAGAAAGCAATATTTCAAACATTTCAAGGAAATAAATTTAAATGTCCAAATTCTTTTTAGCACATAACATTCATATATAAAATAAACAGGATCGTATCTTTACGTATTTACTTTTGATAAATTTGATACTAATGTCCTAGACTAATTTAATCAGCAAAATAGTGAATTTAATGATTAAGAACTCTCGTTTATGAAACCGGTGCATAGCAATTTTATAAAAAAAAAATTCACACATCCTTCCTCAGTTCGAATATTGTTATACAAGGATAAATAACAAAGACTGTCTCTCTTTATTCTCTATAGAATTAATGCATTAGTTCAATTTAGAAAAATAGAAACAATTTTCACACTCATTCATCCTGTCATAGCTCAGTGCCTTTAAATTAACTGTAATAAATACTCTTGAACAATAGTGAAAAAAATTATATCTTATTGTATTTTTAAAAGAAATGTGATTTAACTTTAAATTTTAAGCTTTCATATATCCATGCTGAAAACTGAAATATAATTTACTTCTTGTATAAAAAAAATTCGTTTTTTGCGAAACATTTGCAATAAATTATATTTTCGGACCTAAGACCTTGATAAACTATAGACAATTAAAATGGAAAATCAGAATACCACAAACCAGTTAATTGGCAAAGGTAAGAAAAATATTAGAAGGATTGGATATAGGAGCCAAATTAACAGTTTTCTTAATTTCATTTGTAGGTTAGAAAAGTTTTCTATTTAAAAATTAAAACTACTTTTCATCAAGATAATCTTTCGTCTTTAAAACATCGGATAGTTTTATGTTCGTATAAACAAAATCATATTAATTATTTATTATTATTCTAATGTATTTAATAAATGATGTACCGGAGCTACAAATATGGGGGAAAAAGAGATGGATTTCAAAATTTTGAAATACAGAAAAAGAGTATGACCCCTGACGAGAAGCTATTATATCCTGTCATTATTTCCAAGTTTCGTGAAGACACTTTGTTTCCTTAATATTTAATTTTTATGAAATTTCAGAACACTATATCGTGATTTTCCTTGATTCTTAGTTTAAGATTTCTGTCTTCCATTCTTGATAGTATGTAGTATGTTATACATGAAATACTCATACTATATTGACTTATCAAGGACTAGAAGAAAATTTGATTCTTCGTGATTGTCCACATTCGTGGTTTTAATATTTTAATATTAAAGTGTTTTCGGCAAATTATCCCTTATTGGATGCAATGGATAATATCCAATCATGTTAAGCTCGGAAAGAACAAGTAATTGAATATACGGACTTAATAATTTATGTGTTTAGCCATCATTTCACTAAAATATGTTTTAACCACCATATTTGGGAGGGAAATGTTATAGAAATAGTATTGGAATGTGAAGTTTTTTTTGTTGGTTAAAACGAAAGATTCAGAATTGTTTCTAAATAAGAGATTTTACAGATTATTGGAGAATTGGAATATTCGCCTCTTTTACTGTCACACATCCCATACAACTAAATTTTATGGAAATATAATGTCAAATATTTCAAGAAAAGTATTAGGACATTGTTTGGAATTGCTTTTGAAACAATCGTACATCTACTTTATAACAGTTGCTCTCTTCATTTATTGCTAGAAATTGAGTATACATGAATAAAATTCTGTGAAAAAGAATTAGAATTACTATAAAAATTAAACAGTATAATCAAGAAAATTTTGTACATTTTATAAAAAAGTTAAATAATGTGTTTAAAAATATCTTGGTAAAACTAAGATTAATATAAATAATTTTTATTGTGTAAAAAGTGCCAATCGGATTTAAAAATGCAAATACTCATGACATACAAATTTTAAAGTGTATTTCATAATTGCCTCGTAAAAATTTTTTTTCTCCATTTTTCCTGAACAAAAGTAGAACCCGAAGGTACTACTAAATTATTGTTAAGGTATATAATTGAAAAATTAAAAACCAAAGAAAAATTTATTCAACAGTAATATTTAAAATCATTTCATTTTATAAATTGTGACAACAAGGAAAAGAAACAACGAACAAATTAATATACAAATAATACATATACAAAGGAATGTGTTTTACATAATTGTGTCCTACGTAACATTGAATTGATTACTAAAACTGTAGATATTCAAAATAATTTAAATAAATTTTATTATATATCTATCTTATATTTATTCTTTATTGGAATATATTTAAATAATCAATTTATATAATATATATATATATATAGATATATAGTATATCATATATGTTTGTTTTCTTTTATATTTTAATTTTATTTATTTGAGTAATATTTTTAAACCTGTTTGTATAATCGAAGATTGAAATAATTAAACGGAGTTGTTGTTGTGTGTTGTGTGTGTTTGGTGTGTGTGTGTGTGTGTATGATAAACGAATTTAATCGTTTTTAATCTAATTTAATGTATACTTTGTATACCACTTAGAGATAATTTAATAGACACCAAATTTATTATTTTGAAATGACTGAGCACTTTCGAAGCATGTTGAATTTCTTGTAAATTATTTCTTACTTATTAAAAATTATTTTTGATATTTTCTCTCTTATTTTGGCTTAATGCATCATTAATCATGTATTTGGGTTTTATTTTTATAGTTTTAGAATTATTAGTAAAATGTTCTCTGTAATGAATTTTGGTGTGGGCTATTTGGATAGTTTATTTTGGTTGATGTCTTTATTTTTTATAAAGCTATTACCAAAACAAATGTCAGATCATTAATGCATATATAAGCTACAATCAAGACTAAAGCGTTTAGCAATATTAAACAGCTTTATTTATAATTTGTTTTATTTCTGAAGAATTTCAATTTTTCAGTTTTTTTCGGTCATACTTTTATGTCTCCTTTGGGTATTTTTATTATAATTATTTTTATAACTTAAAAATCTTTAGCTTTAAATAATCTTATAATATATATATATATATATATATATATATATATATATATATATATATATGGGGGGGGCTGTGAAAAGTTTTACTCAGGATAGCAAAGTAGGATAATTGAAAGACCACCGGCAGCATCAAAATTTAGTTTGAACCTTGAATTGGACTGGAAAGATGTAGAAGAAAAACAATAATAGCAAACAAACGTAAAACTATAAATGTAAGTTTTAGCCAATTCAGTAATAATTATAAATATTCATTTTGAATTTAAAGCAGATACTTCAACTAAAAGCATAGAAATTGTAATAAGAACCCCTTTTTGAATACTATATAAAGTATATTTTCTTATTATTTGGAATGGTACTTAATTTTTCATTCCTTCCTTTAGACAAAAACGATTAAATTCCTTCATTGTAGCAAGATATTCAAAATTGATTTTAACTTAATAAGTAACAACATTTTTTAGAACAGAGATATATTTGACGCACCACTATTTTTCACGTTGAATCACTATAATTGAAATATGAGTGGAAAAAGTTTACTCTCAGACATGAAGAATAAATAATTTTTTTAAAAAAACCTTTGATATCCTACAAAAGAAATAAAAACGTACTGGGTGTGTGGCTCTTACATCAGGTAATAGCATTAGTATAAATTAAAATAAAATTTCTTAATCTTTTTACAACTAATAAATAAAAAAGCTATTCTTTCTACCAATCTATTTGAAATAGTTTTTTGCTAACGTCTTAGCAGATTTTTTCCCTTATTTATTTTTTTCCCTTTTATCAATGTCAAAGATATTTTTAATAAAACTTCT
>BMAW01020473.1:0-32307 GCA_019974015.1 Nephila pilipes
ATTAGATTTAAAAGCGTAGATATAGATATTAATCCTTTAAATGTGTAAGTGACGTTATATATATATATGTTTGTGTGTGTATGTGTGTGTGTGTATGTAACTCAATTTATAAGTGATGATTTTAGTTATTCTATATGTCCACACACATAAATATTCAATTCTATTTCTACTTAAACTGTTATTTAGAAGAAGGTTCCGCTTTTACATTCTATCTCTCTCTTTTGTCAAATATTCACTGTGGCCCGTTGTATGTGTATCATCAAAAAACTGCAAACTTTATAAATCCAGGCACATAGTTAGATCTAGACAAATACAGGAGTTGTCATATAATTTAGAGAAAATATTTCATTTGATTATATCTCAAATATTAAACTGTTATAAATGATGATAATAACAATTAATTGTTTTTGTATTCCACCATTTCTTTTTTTAGGTGTAATAAATGACATTTGTAAGATAGTTATGTATTTATATTTTTTACCTTTTCTATCTGTACTAGGAAATTAACTGCTGTAGGTTGAACTTAATTTACCAGTAAATGCAGAACTTTATAAACTCAGGAGCAGAAATTTAGATGAACTTATAGAAAATGGTCTTAAAACTTAATTCTGATTTTTTTTTATTTTGAAATATGTGCAATTAACCAATGAATTTCCATATTTAACTTAGTAATTCTCCTTCATGTAGTAGTATCACATATTAATCAGATTTTTTATTTATTCCAAAATATATTTTATTAAGTAATAAAGAAATTGCTTATCACGGAAATTAATTTTCTTGTACAACCATTATTTTACATTTATTTCAAATTAAAAAAATATTTATTCAATCGCTACTTCAATTGTAGACTTGAATAAAAAGACACAGAGACTTCACAGAGTTAGATAGATTTGTTTGACTTAGACCAATTTGCACAAAATAAAGGCAATAAGAGAAACAAGAAGAGCGAGGAAGCTAAAGCAGGAATATTGCATTGAGATCAACTGGGAATTGGACCAAAGTGTATTCAATACCTTTTCCGCCCTTTTCCTGTTACATAAAAAAAAGAAGACTCTAAGCGAAAAAAATACGGCTATGTAGATAAAACTCGTGGAAAGTTATATAATGCTTTGAGCATTTGGATCGCTTTATTCATACAATTTCTTTTCTTTTTATTTTACTACTGTACAAATTCATTTTCCAGCTAGCGTTATAGATGGGATTTGTAAAGCTAGCAGGAGGATTATGGTATCATACTTGGAAAAATCGCATTCTTTACTTCCTCAGATGTTTCAAAGTCTAGTGACTCATTACGCATTTGTAAAATTGCTGAAATGATCACGACCGACGAAATGATCATTTTTTCGAAGCAAAAATTTAAATAAAAATATACACATAATGTCAATTAATGCATGCTTATGAATTGTTTTTTTTTTTACTAAGCAGCTAAACATAAAGCTAATGCTCCTCAATTGAGTTTCTAAATGCTAAGAATATAACAAGTATGAAATATAATCACACGTAGAAATAATTTCTAAAGCATTTTAAATAAGGTAATCATAAGCAATATTTATCATAAGTTATGTTCAACTCTTTGAGAAATAAATGGAACTTTCCCCCTCTAAATTACGAAATCAATTAATACGATTTATGAGGCAGTAATAGCCTAATCGTCATTGTCGAATACTCATGGCTGGCACTGTTTCCGTCTCGTTGTGGGTTCAAGTCTTGATTCCGCTTAATACAATTTATGTAGCGAGGTATACATTAAATTTATTGAAACTCAATGTTTTTACATTGTGATAGAGGAAAATTTTGGAGAGAAGAATGCAAGCTGAGATATTGTTCTCCTCATATGACCCAGGCTTAAAACGAAGAGGTTCATTGGCACATGTTTCTTCTAAGGGCTATGCTAATAAAATAAGCAGTCGATCTAATGCTTTGCATTTTTATGTGAAAGTGAATAGATAAAATGTTGAAACCTTTCATAAATTGCGTAAGAATTCAAAATACATGTGTGTTGAAACTTTATATGCATATGCATATAGTCACAAAAATCAATATACACCTATTAAAAAAACAAGATTTAAGGAAATATAAATACTTTTAAAAAATTAAATTTACGATAAAATTATATTTTATAAATTAAACAACATTTTATTAAATAAGTCCTGTAAACTAATTTATTTCTCTTGCATGTGCAAAACACTAAAATTCATGTCCCAAAAATTTACATGCTGGATATGATTTTGTGGTACGTCATACGATTTAACGCTAATTTAAGTTGGTAGGAAAAATATTACTCGTTGATACCGAAAAGTTAATTTTGAGTATGCGCTTATAAATTTATATTATTAAAGATTCTGTTAAAATAGTTGGAAGTAAGAAAATATGTATGAACGTATAAAATTTGATATTTAAGGTTAGAAGAAATTTAAAAAAAAAATATGGGGAAATTATAAAAATTGTTGAGAAAATTTCGTCTACTATCCAAACTATTATATGGAAATACAAAACAGCTGGTCATTATTATAAGAACTTCGTAACGGATAGTTAATGGCTTTGATTGATCGAGATATTAGAACAGTGATGAGAATAAAAGTGAGGTTAAATATGAAATAAGCTCCTCCGAGTTGTTTAATATCTCTCATTAGTATCCACAGCAATATATTACGTTAATCAATTGAATATATTTCTGTGACGTCTAGTAAGAATTTTAATGTGGAAATAGAATAATCATCTAATCTGAAAGTATTTTTTCACGGCTGAGTTCTAAAAAAACATATCTAATCCAGAGAACACCAAAGGAAAAGACAAAAATATGCTAATGAATGTATCCATAAGGATTTTGATTTTTTTGGTTAACTCCCTTTTTTACCAATGAGAATAAGCTTTCGAAAGCATTGAACGTCGTACAACTTGGAGGTTCAGAATTGATGAACTAAAACTCATAAATGTCTTATTTACAATGAAGTATTGTGGAAGACCAATCATAATTTCGTGGTCAATTTGGCTGCTGGTGCTAGGAAATTAACCTTAATTGAAGGTAAACGAATGATTTCAAATACATGGAAATATTGCAAAATAATGTGAATGCATCTGTTGACGTTTTACAACTTGGAATAAATAGATCTGTCAGCATTATAAAGATCCAAAACTCACTACAAAGATCCAAAACTTACTACAAAGATTCTGAAAGAATGTCTCATTTACAAAGTATCTGAACCACTTGAAACTCATCCCTAATATCTAGATTTGAATCCCATGTAGAAAATGGGATGAATTTCACAGAAGAGTTAGAGAATACAGTTTCCAAGATAAAGATTCCTCAAAAAATGCATTATTGCGACTGATGTCTGATATTATACTTTATACTATATAAATTCTTATTGCCTCAGTTTTTAGTGAATAACAAACCATCGTTGATACATATGTACACGATATTAAATTATTTCTATTATATAAGTTATGCTAATTTTTCATTTTATTTGGTGTGTATGAACACTTTTGTTTTATGTTATTTTCACAAAATGAATTGCACTTTGTTTATGTGTTTAATTGTTCGTTTTTATACATAATTATGTGTTAACGCGATTCATTTAATTGCGTTAAAATAATAAAAGAAAATATCGGATTTTAGTTTAGATAATAACTTGAATCTACCTCTTTTGAGGGTTTATGTTGACATTGGTGACTGTATATTATCCTGAATATATATGGCGCTAATTTGTTCTAATTCAACAGGATTGTTTTTATGCATTTAGATATAATCTGTTGCTATGATATAAAAAATGTTTATCTTGCTTCAAATTTACTACATAACTTGTTTTACAATTTTATAAAATAATTCTGAATAGCGAATTTGTACATTTGATTTTAATTACACGTTTCTATTTCTGTCGTCCTCCACTTCAAGTATTTTGGAGCTTAATCAACAACAATATGTAATTGAGTGGTGTTTGTGTTTTTTAAATTATATCATTTTTTCAGAGTTCTTAATTGTTTTTCCAAGTTTTCTTATATATATTTTTAAATTTTCATTTAATACCAAAATCCATAAATTTAACAAGAAAATAAGCGAAAAAGATTTTAATCTTGTTATTCAATAAAAAATCTGAATTTTCTATTTTAAATGCTGTATCTTAAATTTGGCTTTGATATTTCACATCTTTTGTATGCCTTATAATCATAAATAATAAAATTTATCTTTCATTTTTTTCATACTTTTAGTTTAATATTTTCCAATTATTAATTCAGGTTTAAATATAAATATGAATTTATATGATTGATATTATTTGCAACTACAGAACAATACTTTAATCACGAACAAGTTAGGGAAAATCTCAGTAATTAAAAAATAAGCAATATCTAAGAAGTCCTTTCTATAGCACTGAGTACAAGGTATACGTCAATCTCTATATATAATTTGCATATAAGTCTTCAACCTATTATATTATTAATTATATTATATTGAATTCTATTACCTTTCCTCAATTGTAAGACGTTTTATAATTTCTATTTCTTTATCTCTTCATTAATACTTCAGTGGATATCATATTTTTTTTCGATTAATTTACTTGCCTTCAAAAATATACTATAATTTATATATATATATATATATATATATATATATATATATATATATATATATATAGATAGATAGATGTGTAACCTAGTATTTTTATTTTTAATCATTTTTCTTTATTTACAATCATTTACTGGTATATTTATATAGCTTGGTATATATATGATTTTAACTATAAATCATTACTGTTTATTTCCATTTACTTTTTATTTTATGTTACGATACAATATAATGCCTGAATTGAATGTAATGCATGTATTTAAGTTAATTAAGCATTTTCACTTTACTTATTTATTTCTTGCATAAAGGATTTTAAGCTTATAAATGTACCTACAATATTCGTTTACCTTATATTAATCTTTTGTTATTGTTCTAGATTTTTTTTTATTTTTAATTTTAGATTATTTATATTTCTTTATAGCATATTTAAGATATCTTTGAATTCTTCACTTTTTATTTTCGTTTTTTTGGGGTTTTGATGATATAAGTTTGACTTATTGTTTTAAATGTGTTTTTTATGTAATATTTAAAATTGTATAAATATTTTTTTTTTAAAATTGGATTATTTTTTCTTGTGTTTAATTTTCTCTTACTTTTTCTTAAATTATATTACTTTTGTAAATATTTCAATTTTTATGCAGTTTTTGTGTAATAATTTTACCTCGTTTTTCGCATTATATATATATATATATATATATAATGCTAAAAACGAATTAAATAACATAGGCAGAATACTAATAGTGGACGTGGTAGCTTAGTGGTCATGATCGCATATATACAGTCAGCGATTGTCGTCGAATCGTGAATTCGAATCTTGATGCCACTGAAGACCCGTCGTGCAGTGGGGCTGATACATGCTAAATCTGGTGGATGTACCAAATCCTCCAAGTGGCGTGGTGTGGAAGTTTGTGGACAGAGAACAAGCTCAGGTGTCGTCCTCGTCACTTAAACGAGATTCAAATTTTCGAGGTCCGTCGCCAATTGCTCCCGCGTTGCTTTTCTAGAGCTACGCTAACGAAACCAACCATAATAATAATAGTTTTAAGGATATAAAAATAATTTACAATAGCACTGCAATTGGACAATTTTATATGAATTTTAAAAATGTAGAATTAACTATCATTAAGAAAGTACTTAACATAAAAATGATACAGTATAAAGATTCTTTTATCACGGCTTTCGAAGCAATATACCCAAATGGACATAATAATTTTTTATTTTTATAAAAATATAATTCAGATTTTTAAGCAAAATGACAAAACAGAATAGTTTTATGGGAATTGCAGTTTTAACATGGTTAATGTTTCCAACACATTTAATAATAAAAGGAAAAAAAAAATAGGTAAAAAAATAGCAAGAAAAAATACTTTTGTTGCATGGATGTAACTAAGGAAAAAAAAAATACTTTAAATAAAAAATTTAAGAAAAAATCTTCAATGTTAAAAGTTTTAAATACTGTCTCTCTTCGTATGAAGAAAAGCAAAATAGAAATTTTAAGCACTTTTTTTATTAATATACAAAAATAGGTAATACTTGTATGCAATTTGTTAAGGATTAGATGAGTTTTTAGTTCATTAATATAAAATTGGTGAGATTGTAATAAAAAGATATTCAAAAAATAGAACATTATAGCATTAAACGTATGAATAAAGGTCCTCTGATAAAATAAATTTTAAAAATCTTCTTTTAAGCATAAATAATTAATTCATATTAATATTATTAATATTTAAAAGCTTTAAACTTTCGTGAAAAATATGGGATGCTAGGTCTATCATTATAAAAAATTAAATACTTACAGCGCAATTATGAACGTTATTGTAAGGATTATTAAAAGTACATAAATTAAGAATATCGCCCATTTTTTTAAGGGCAGCTAAATATTGTTTTGGAATAAAATCTTCAAAAAATTATGAATAAAGGTGAGGTTTCAGACTTATAATTTCTCACAATAATAAAAAGTTTCCAATGGCATTAATAATTTTTTTAATTAATTTTGCGAAGTCAGACAATACTCGATTTCCCCCTCCAACCTTGGGGACATTATAGAAATTTGAGTTGCATAAAATTATAATTTCTTCCCAATCAAAACATAACGTAAACAACAAATTAAATGAAGATAGAAGTAAAGAGAAGTGAATTAGAAATATTGATACATACAGGAAATAAATCAGAAAGGAAAATGAAAGGAGCTAGAAGAGAACGTCATGTTTATGTATGATTGTGTTGTTATAGAGCATCGCTGTTAATATTTAGGTGGAATGGTAATTTATGTTTTTAAATAATCAGTCGTTTATGTGTAGTGTTTGCATTAGAACAAGTGAATTGGTAAGCTAAGAATTTATTAGTTTATATTAATTTAGAGTTGATGCATTAAGTGGGATTTGAGAGAAATTAACGTTATATATTCTTCAATTATAAATAAAGTATTGTATATTGTTCTTACGTGTCTTTAATTGGTGTCTGAATTTACTGACTGTTTACCTAGAGAAAACCACAAAGATCTAAAAAGTGTCTTAAAAATATCACATGAATTCATTATTTGTCCTAGTTATAAGTTCCCAGATAACTATGGTTTTATTTGCAAAATAATTTGTATTATTATGACTAATACACATCTTATTATTAATAAGACTTTTATTGACATCATTAATAATGTTAGAAAAATCACCAATATAATTGAAACGTTTTATTAGAAAAAAATAGATTTTCTACAGTATTTTACAAATGTGATTAATAGTTTCAATAAATACTTTACTGAAGCTGGTAAAATCTAACAAAATATTGGCAAACTACTGTAAAGGGTTTTAATAGGACAAAAACTAATTAAAATAAGTATGAAACTATTAATTATATTAATGATAAAGAAATTTACTCAATTTATTGTTATTACTTTGAAGAATTATTTAATTCAATAAATACAGATGATTTCATTCAGGCTATCACGGTTATTTTTTAAAAATTGAAAATTCATAATTATATAGCTCAATGAGAAATTTATATTTCTTATTAATCTTGCTTTATTTGAAATTTATATTATTTAAAATGATAAAAATTAATAAATTAAAAGGTGTACAACAGGGTGAACCAGCTAGTATTATTCTTGTCAATATTTACTTAAATTTTCATTAACAAAATTTATAGACAACAAAAAATTAATCATATATAGATATATAGATGGATTATAATTTTTCAAAAAAAAAAAAATCCTAGAATTTAAACCGAATTTATCATGGTTTATAACTTTTATTTAAATCCCTAATTAAAATTAATATAAAATATCATGAAGCTGATTAAAAATATTTTAAAAATCGTAGGTATTATGATTAATAGTAATATTTTGACAAAAGATACAAATAAATTTCCCTATTAATAAATTTATTTTCTTCGCTAGCAATTTAAGCTTATATATTATACAGAAGTGTATTATAAAATTTTTATTTTAAAGAAATTAAATTATTTAATATGCTTCCATTTTTTTAAGTAATTATAATAAATACAGTCTTATACGTACTAAGTCTGATTAATCTATAAATTCTTGTCAAAAGAAATTTAAGAAATAAAATTTATAAAAGTTATTTTTTCTTTAACTTATAAATTAGAATATATTATTCAGATTTTATTAATTTATTTTCTCATTGTTTTAAAAAAAAATGTTGTTTAATTTCAAGCAAGGTTTTTATTTTTATTTTATTTTATTATTCTTTATTATTTTATGTGTTGTTTATTATTATAAATTGTATTTGCTAATATTCTAAATTATTTTTTGTTTGGTTTTAATATTTAAGGATATTACATTTTCTTGCAATTTTTATAATTATCATCTGGTTTCATTTAATGCTAACACTTATTTATAAAAAGCGTTTAGCATCTTTTATCCAATTTTTTCACTTAATGCAGGAAATTTGTCAGCCATTTCTTCTTATAGTGTCCACGTGTTTTCCTATTTTATACATTATTTTATCTTATTTCATCTTAATTTTCCATTAAATAATTTTGTTTGTATTATGTTATTAATATTTTTAGATTTTTCAGGAATTTTTAATTTGTTTTCTTTTCTTTGATTTTTTTTCCCAAATTCAATTTCTGTTCAATTGTAAATTTTGTTCTTGTAAATGATATTATATAACGTAATTGCTGAAAGAGACAGTTTGAAAATTAATTCTGGAAAATTCCAACTTATGATAACCTGAAGCTTGGTACAGCATAGATTATACAATTTTTCATTGAAAAATGTTTTCGAATTATAAGTTTTTGTTACCTCTTTTATTATTACTTTTAGTGAATTTTTTGTTTAGCTTTCCTATTTTAAGAAATTTTATCATTAAAACACAATGATTTTCTTATATAGTTAATTTTGTATTTTTATTTTTAGTATTTTTCATAACTTGCAGTGATTTATCTACATGTTTAATTAGTTTGATATATATGTTGCTTACATTGTATAATAAAGTTTACTTCCTTACTTTTTTTTTAATTTTTAAGGTCTATTTTCTAAAAATAGAAGAATGTATTATGGAAATAAGGGTAGTAGAGGTAGTTATAATTTCTTCTCTTAATTAACTGAAAAAATTAATAAAATATGAAATATTCAGAGCAATGTAATTAAGAATTTAATTCTAGATTATAAACATGTACTGTTTTATGAGGAAAAAAAATTATAAATTTATTAATATATAAATGTTATACGTTATAATTTTAACTCAAAACAAATGTAAAATATTAATTAAAATTTCAACTAAGTTAAATTCAAAGTTACTGAAGAAAGGTAACAAATCTCATGAGAAAATAATTAATTAAAAGAAATTGGGAATAATGGAATTTAAATACTTTCGCATACTTTCTAAAGGGAAATATTCACGGATGCATTCATCATAGCTTCAGTAATTACACTATCATTAATGATATTGACAAAGAAAAATTAAAATTCTATAAAAGAACACAAACTCAACAATAAGGAAACGAAGCACGGAAGCAAATCCATATAAACCAAAGTTAAAATGATAAACTTAAGAAAATAATCCATGAGATTAATAATTCATAAACATTTTTTTAAGAAAAAAGTTATTAATTATATCTTTATAACAATTTATTGTACACTACTTCCAATATGGCACGATATTACATTGTTTACCAGCTCTAAAAGTTTTGATTGACTGAATGAACGAAGCTAAACATATTTACTGAGACATACGTATCCAACTGCATTTAAACATTTTAAATTTAATTATTTTCAAAAAATGTATCTATCAGAAACCTTCTCAAGTTTACAGTTCTAGAGAAGAAACTCAAATCGTAAAATCACAAATTAATTAATACAATTAAAAAAAAAGATCCTAACTTTGATTCGCGAAATTATTTTTTAAAATATTAATTGTTAATTGATTATTATGTGTGGCTAATTTTTCATAATTTCTTCCGTGTTTTCCTCCCATCATGGTATAACTTTCTTTAACTGAGTAGAGGAAATATTAGTGAAATTAGTTTTCCTTGGGACTTACAGTCTTTGGTAAGCACGGGTAATGCTTCCATTTTCTTATCAACCAATTTTTACCCTTTTCTTTCCTTTATAATCTGAACGGGTGTTTGGCACAGCTTCACTGGATTAAGGTCTCGTGCCATGGGCTCTGATTATCACGCATTTTATGTTTTCATAAACAAAAGTAGATTCGCTACCGTGATAGAATAAATTCAGCATTAAAAGTATTAAAATAAGTGTCTGTAAAATAAATGGTGTTTATAAATAAACATGAAACAAAAGCGAACGCAATGGAGTATTTCGTTAACAAATAAAATTTTGTAGTATAAACATAAATATTTGATTTGCCTACTTATCAAATTAATTAAGTATGAGTGTAGTTGCGTTTTGTTCTGTAGGTTTTGTAGGTACAATGGTTTTGAGTGCAATTGATATATAAAAACAATTGCTTATCTATGGTACTATTTTAATGATCAAAAATATACATAATGAAATTAAAATTGATTTTGTAAGCAAATATGACATTTACTAAAAGAAAGAGAAACTGGAGTCACAAGAAATGATTATTTACATTCATTTTACATTTTGTAACATTAAAATAAAGTGTATTATATCCATATTTTTAAATTGAAGAAAACATTATTGTAAGTGACCTACATTTTTACAATTTTGAACTGCAATGGTGCGTGAACCATATAAAAACTGAAAATGTAATGATATGTGAATCATATTTCTAAAATGTGAAGTCAAATTGATGCGTAAGCCCTATATTTATAGTTTGAAATTACAAGGTGCGTAATCCATATATTTATATTTTAAGACTACACTTATGTATGAGTTATAAAACTTGGATATACAATAATATGCGAGCTACATATTCATAATTGGAAAGTAAAAGGATACGTGAACCATAAGAATTTAAAAATTCAAATATAAGCCCTATTACTGAAAGGACAATATTCCAAAACAAAACCTCCGAATCAATGTTTTTTTCAAAATTTTCTCTTCGGTTAATGGAGGAAAATGGACAGGGGCAAAACGAAATTTCATTTACTTAAGTCAGGTTTATAAGAATTGTCTATAGGAGTATGGGAATTTACTTTCCTATTCTATCACTTTGTTATTAAAATATTCACTTTGTTCAAATATGGTGTTATCATAAGATTTTATGCTTAACAACACACTGCTGTACATAAAAATGGTACGTTTTCGTTGTCAAGTTATCAGACCTAAAATGCCTGATTTAAAAGCTGGTGCAGTTATCACTAAGAATAAATGACGGCGTGGAAAGAATATTTGATGGTTGCAGACTTTTAATTTCATTATATTTTTTATAGGCAAGCGATAATAAGTACCACTTGGCTGTAATTGCTCCAACTTTTAAACTAAGAGGTTTTGTCTGGTACCCAGCAAATGAAAAAAGTACTACAAATATTTGTAAAAAAACGATTTTTTCCTTAAAACTAAACAATATAATTATTTTTAGATATCGCACAAATTAAAAACGATCAAGTATGTGCGAATTTAAAGAATTAGAAGTGCATGCCACGAACAAAAAATAATTTACTTATAGGTATTATAAGTTGATAGAAGCACACAATAAATAAATGTTTCGGATGAAATGAATTTAAAATCTGAAATTAAAGTAACAAAAAATTATCAAAGTAATTCAGATGCCTACAACAAGAAAAAATTAGCTTATTTTATGTGAAGTTTCAATAATATTCAGTTTCTGATATTGAAAGCAACGCAAGTCATCTCATAGCATTAATATATTTGTATACTTATGTTATATTATTTATGCAAAGAAAATAACATTTATAATATAACTTACTGTACATGAGCCATTAATAATCAAAAGTGAATTTACATTTGTATGCTATGTGTACTCACATTTAGATAAGTATTGTATGAAATATATTATTTTTTATAACTTAAGCAACTAACAAAGTAATTATAAATGTAACGTTCTATCTGTTGAATATAATTATAATCTCAAAAATTTGAAAATATTTTTTTTTTTCAAATTGCATGCTTCACATCTCCCATGATTGTTATATAAATATTTTAGCTTACCTAAAATTTGCGATATTTTTTAGAAGAATGTAATGTTATTTAGATAGAAAATATACACACAATCATTTCATTATGTGAATAATATAAACATAATAGAGGAAATAGATTTTGAGAAAAAAGTGCATCACACCTCTAAAAAAATGCAGTTGGAGAAAAACGCAATTATAATTAATTTTCTAGGTGTTATGGAGCGTATTTTTACAAATTTGAAAAATTAATTTTATACAACACTGTATGTCTCAAATGCTCATAAATAATATAACTACGGGTTCAGTGAAGAGTTCTCTATTTTTTACAGTAAAATTACAAAATGTAATTTTTGAAGCATTTTTCGTCTCAGTTACCTTAAAACTTTATACAACTTTTATCTTTTCAGAATTCCAACATACATTAAATAATTTCAAATATTAATTTTTCATTTATAAATGTATTCACTTTGCACGTAAAAATCTTATATCTTATGTTTTATTTATTATACAGTTTCGTTTACTCACATATCTTGCACTAATACCTCAATTAAATTAATGAGGTTTAAAAACCAAAGTAGAAGTTCAACATTGCTTAAAAAGGTTGTATATCTTGATTAATTTTGTTTAGATATTAAAGATATAATAAATTGTTGCAATGTAAATTGAACATGAAATTAATAATCAAAACATTATGTCTATACATTATCAATCTGTGCATGTAATAGGACTTTTAGTTATGTTCATTTTCTTAAATAGTACAATATAATAATATTATTTATTTTTATCTCTTTTTAAAACTTTACTTTTGCAGAAGTATGGAATATCCTTGTACAGTCGAAAAGATTTTAAGACCTTAATATCTTTCAAAGGATCTTAATTACTCTTTTCCATTTATGGATGGAATGCAATGCCTCTGAAGTAATGTTGCTGTTTTTTCTCCATCGGATATTGTCTTCTATCTGTATTACAGGAGAAATTCTTAAATAACAAGATTCCTGATAATCACTAATTACAAATTACTTTTCATAATAATATGTTAAGCCATATTACAAATCTTCATATATTAATCAAGGCCAGATTATCAGTATTATATTGAGAATTCACAATTTCCTCATGAATCTAATTACGAAGCAGAAGTAGTAGTAATTCTTTGAAAACTTCTTCGTTTTCGAAACATACATAATATTGTGGACTGACTATATCAATGATATTTATCTTATAAGTAATATTGTAGTTTTAGCTTTCATGAAACAGAAAACTATTTGAAATGTGTGCCAAATGATGAAAATCAATTTGAAAATTTCGAGCAATTTGCATCACAGAAGATTCGAATAAATTTCATGGTACAATGGCCCGCATTTAGGATATCATTTCTTGAGGATTTATCGATAGAAGTTACCAACTTCTTTCGAACTAAGATGATGTAGTGTCGTTGTCGTTAAGTTATTAGAGCATTGTTATTATAATTTTAATTAATTAAGTTGATGGTATTGTGTTAATACATATAGCATGTACTTGAAAGTGAAACAAGGATCGAATTAAACAAAAGCAGCCTGGTTTGCTTGAAAAGATCTATTTAAAGAAAAGTGTGAAAACAGAGATTTATATTAATAAAGGGAGATTTTCTGTAATTCAATATTTAATTAAGTTTCCGCAAGTTGACCAGTAAAAAAATGTTTGCGCGACTAAAAAGTGAGTACTAAAAGGTTTAAACTTGTTAAGAATGACTTTAAAATATATGCACTATTGTACAAAATGAAGAGAATTTGCACATCATATCATATTTATGAAAAAACTGAAAGAAATAATTTAATTACATTTGGTACGGATATATGTTTTTAACATAAAAAGAGATATATCTTTAATGAATCATTTTATGTGCGCATAATTATCAGTAAAATTAAAATTCACAGTCGAGGGATTTCCAAAATCCATGAATTCATGTTGTGATAAATAACTGAAAATTAGTCTAATAAAGATTTGGTCCCCTATACATTCATTCATATATATATATATATATATGAATGAATGTATATAATAGTATATAAAGAGATATTTTTAGAGGAAAAAAAAAGACTTCTAAAATATTAATTATGTTTCTGTGTATTTTTCATAAATTTTGCCTTTTAAGTAAAGTTGCATATTTCTTAAGGTTTTCCCGATATTGAAATCGTATTTTTCGAGAAATAGCTCAATTTGATATTGTTATGTTATTATGCTGTAAAGTTATGTTTGGATTCCCATTTTTTCTTTACAACTTATAAAATGAATGTTACTTTAAAATATTTGATAGAATTTATTATGTTGAATGTAGTTTAATTATCTCTGTAATAAATGCTGTGTAATTTAATATTAAAAGTTTTCATATACACAGCTGTTTTCTAAAAATTCATGCTTTTTCATTACGGAATTTCGACTCATTAAGGTATATATTTTCCTATCTTATGTGGGAATGTTTCCTTTATCTTTATGCTTTGTACAATTTCACTTAAATAAAAGTATTTCAAATATCAAACCTTATCGTAGTTTTTTCAATTCTAACAAATATTATAGAAATGTTTTTAATATTTAAAAGACAACAATGAGCTACTCTAGCATAGGTATATTTTGTAAAGTTGCGTTACTGAAAAAAGTTACTACTCTATTTCTTACGCCCAAAGCGTGCTGTTATTGAGAGAGAACATCGGATTTCTTGATATTCATGTATTCAGCCCGAGGATATTCTAAATAAAAGTAACGCAACATCCGGGTAGGTTTTATTTTGGGATATTTTGGGTCACATATGTAAACAATGCAAAATACCATTTTGAAAAATGTCAAAGAAACAAATACTTCTTTTGTTGTCAGTATGCCTTTTCTCGAACAGAATATTTTAAAACCCTTCATGATATATGTATCAGTGAAGTAAGAGTAGCAGCTGTGAAGGAATTGTGGTTCAGTACTCCAGTGAAATATGTTGTAATATTTTTTGTTAATAAATGTATGTTTATATTAGTGATTCAGTAAAAAATCCTTCTTCAAAATTAAAATTAATATTGATTGTTTTTACCTTTTAATTAATTAATTTACTTTTGTAAAAATTGACTATACAGTTTTATAATTTAACAAAAGCTTGAAAATAAATCTATTACAAAGGTTAAGAAGATAAACATATAAGGAAGTATATTGTAGGAAAAAAAATACAATTATAGATAAAATATTCTAAAGAACTATGAATTAGAGAGAATTCTAAAATAATGAAAAAGAAAATAAATTTCAGGATTTGGCTGTTTTTTTAATAGTAATTTGGAATGCATTTGTTTGTCTATAATATTTTAATTCTAATAAATTAAAAAAAAATGTTTCAATACTGTCTAGTACTAAATAAATAATCCTTTAATGCAGAATAAGCCACAGTAAGTTATTTTAAATATACGAATACATAATGAATGTAATACTACTAAATTACAAAAATACGTCTAGCACAAATTGTTTATGATTAGCCACCCAAAGGGCTATAGTTTTCAATACCCTATAAATGCCGTACCTGACCACATTTCAAAAATTTATATTGTTTTTGCGTATATTTTTTATGTTTGCTTCCAACAATAACAAACTTAATAAAAACAACACGTCATATTTAGTGCTGGATTGAAACAAACACCATGCAATATTTGTCTGATAACTGCTTTCTCATCACTAATGAACTCAATCTTCAAAAATTTGTCGTAATAAATTTCTCACGGTTTCCTTATCCGTTTGAAATGAAACGTATATAGAAATTAAGTATTTTACTTACTTATCTATTTATGTATTACCTTAAATCATATGTAAACTGAAATCAAGATATGACTGAAAATATATGACATTATTCCGAATTTTAAGCTGTGAGACAGTCTTTTTTTTCACTTCATGAATTTCAATTTACTTCTTTTTAGTTTAACTTCATAGTGATTCATAATTTTCTTTCAATTTGGCAGACATTTGGCTCTCTGGAGAAGTTATGAGAGGAATTTTGGAATTTTGAAGGACGTCAATCTTATAGACTTCTTAATATAAAGGAAACATTATCAATAGGAAATACTATGGAGTGCAATTTTCTACATATTCATCTATTAGCTAATTTCCCATTTCTATTACGATTATTTTTTGAGCGTTCCCTAGTATTTTGTTCATGTCTAAGCTCTTATTTCACAAAACTTATAGTCCCAAATGAATAACAGTAAATTTGACACATTTAATCTTCTACACATGCACATAAGAAAACATTATACTAACGAAATAACATGTTAAGAAAAAATTTAAATAGTAACTATTCCTAACTCCGCCTACACCATCATTCAATGTCAACAACAAACATCCGATAGGACTGATGATATAATAATTAGTTAAACTTTAATGAAAGTGACGATCAAAGACGACATCAGAAATGCACTCTAGTTGTCTATAATGAAGGAAACTTCCCGACACCGCAATCTTCGCTACGTTAGGGAAATTCATAAAGAAGACGTTCTTGAAATGGAGTTGAAGCACTTGTGATGATTCTTTCCTACTTGAGCAAATAACCCTTCCCTTTATCTATTAGTTTCTTGAAAGTAGAGTGATTCTTTGAATACATCTAAGTTTATTTCATCTTCCGGATCGTGCATTTTGAAGAGTTTCAGGAAGACTCTAACAAGTTCAGGAACTGGAAAAATGAAGATACTCTTGCAGTGCAAACCGAGTCTAGTTTCACAATTCATTAAGGAAATGATGGGTATAAAATTTAAAAACAGAAATGATGCTGACGCTCAGCACACAAATGAGGGAAGTGAATATTTCTATTTATATTCAACCATGCTTTTGACGCATAGCGTAATTTCTAATGTTATTGTTAATGATTTAAAATGACTTGAAATAAGGTATAGTAAATAGGGTTTTCTTCATGTTTCAAAATGAAAATTTAAAAAATTTGATAAATAAAAAGATGAATTTTGATGCTTTCTTCCTTATAATTTTCATTCAAAATATTAATTACAAAACAATCAATTTATTCTAATATGCATGCATTAAAAATGTGAAATCTTACAAATGTTTTTAAATAGCTATCTATACGTTTCAATATTTCTCAATAGCATGAAATTAACATTGAACTGAATTTTTTACTGAATTTAAAAATTGTTGAAATACACGAAATACCTATTTCTGTTACCCTATATTGTAATAGTACATAATTTATATGTTACGTTTTAATTTTTGTAGAGTTTTATTTTGTAAACCATTAATATTTGTTACAATTTTAAGAATATAACATAATAAATCGTCACAAAACATTATAATGAAACATAATGATTAAATTGGATAGAAATTTATAAACAGAACCTGTCATTGGTTACTTTGGAAATTAATCATATCGAAAGAATTAATGTAAAAACGTATTTAAGAGTATTGAATAAAGTTTAAAAAGATAAATTACGCTATTTGACATATACTAATAAACAAAAGCAATTATGATAGTATTTCATAATAGATAATGATCAAAAGTTGAAAACCCTGGTATATATTTAATAAAGATATTGTGCATTAAGAGTATAATGCTAAATGTAGCAGATTTCATCGTATGAAAAACCAAGATGAGGAAAGAAGGAAAAAATGTTCATTCGGGAAATTTCCAAAGTTTCAAAGAGTGCTATTTTCAGTCGGAATGAGAGATGATACGCAAGCCACTCAGAAAAAAGTGTTACCGGAAAACCAACCCAAATTGTGAATCTGAACAACCGGAATTATGAAAAAGATATTCATTTTACGCATTGTAAGAAAATGGAATGAATTTTGAAACGAAAATTGAAAAGATGTTGCAGTATGGAAAAATGAATTGCGAAAAACAACACTTGTGAGCCCATCTAAAATTACAAGTTGAATGTTCCACTGACAAATATAGACTCAGAACGGGTATTCTGATTATTAGGTTAATTCGCAGACTAATAAATTATTATATTTCCTGCGTGAACTATTTAATGTCAAAAAAATTACTAAGTGAGATAGAGAGAACTGACAGGTTATCTAGTAATTCTCAATGTTAATAATAACCGTGTATATATGTTTATGTGTAACATACGAGGGTTATTTTTAAATACTGTCCGAATGAAATTAGTATGACGCTCGATTGACGTGGTGCGCATGTGTATGTTTGCTCTTAGCATGCAATATGCGCTATCATTTGCAGTTGCATCGTTTTTCGGTGAGCTGAACTGTAGATGTTTACTATGTTAAAGAAAATTGAGTAGCTTTCCGTTTTTGAAATATGATCTGTAATTCGATTCTTGAGTGCAAGAAATTTTGCAGCTGCGGAAATTTGCTATCACATTTGCTAAGTGTATGGTGATAATGGTATGAGAGACAGTAAAGCTCGAAAGTAAGTGAAAATATTTCTGAACGAACGGCAGGTCTAATCAGGTCTTTTCAGATGGGAATGTGTGAATCATCTACCGTACAGTTTAGACCTAGTACTTTTCACTTGTTTCGGTATTTGAAGGAGTTCCTTGGTGATCAATGGTTCCATGACGAGGAAGTGAAAATTTCAGCCATCGATTGGGCTTCTCCACTGACGGCAGATATTTTTTTCGTCGGAATTCAAAAAAATGTTCAGCACTGTGAAAAATAATTGAAGAAAAATAAAAATTTATGTAGAAAGGGAGATACAAGTATGTAGGATATGGAAAAATAATTATTTTTATTGATATTCACAGCATATTTCTTCCTATTATATAAAGGACCTGATTTTAAAAATATCCCTCGCATTTTTGAAATAAATTTCATTTAATCAATCGATGAGCAGTTTGTTTTGAGACTGGTTTTCTGGTTTTTGTAAAAAAATAATTTCACACCGAAAACGTACTATATCAACACTAGTTTCAACTCTTGCCAGTTAACAGCTACATTATAAATATCCTAAATTATTTATTTCGAAAAGATGATTAGAGAATAATTTTTGCAATCCAAAAACGCTGCGTTTTATGTACTACGATATTGGTTCCTATACAACCACTTAGGTTGTGTCGATATCCATTAAAACTTTCAAAAGGTAGCGATATTTTATAAGTGTGTTGCTGCAATAGTTGAGCAATCATGGACGACGTTGTTTTCGTTAAATGATAGTTTTGAGTTCTTATGATAATAAGGAACTGTTGTGCAGCGGTACTGTAGAACATTAAATCTGTTCAGGCTTCTGGGATCCCGTTGGCGTGAAGGGGAAATTTTGAGATGTTGGTACCTGTTCAAGTGTCGTCTTCGTCACATGAACTAAGCTCAAATTACGAAATCAGTGACGAATCTCACTCGTGTAACTTCTAAGTGAGACGTTAATAAACTTAAAATTTTGGAAGTGATATGATAATTATGTTTTCATGAGTAAGAACTTCATTCACTCGTTAGATTTAATGCGAACAGACACTCATTAATGAAATCATTTCAAATCCGTTCCTCCTCCACTGTATAAACAAATTTACTTTGCTTTTCATTCAGTCTATAGTTGAGTATTTTCCAGAATCACTGTCAATCTAATACGTGCTTTATCTTATCAAAGTTTTAATGTAATAATATAAATATTGCAGAAAGCGCAGATAATCAAAATTATTCATTATCAAGAATGAAGTTAATATACTAAAATATACGTTTTCTCTCATTATGTCTTTTTAAATTCTAAACTTTTACTCACGCCTAAATCTCGTTTTGAATTTAAGCTCATTAAAAGCACTTTAAAATCAATAAATTTCTGGAATAATTAGGAAAGAAAAGTCTTTAATTTTAATTCAATTTAGTGCTCAGAATCTGAGTACTTACAAAATGAGTCCAAGCAAATTAAAGAAACATTTCTTAACAAAATGCAATTACGATGCTCAACTAATTTATTTTTCAATTAATTATGTGTTTGAACAGCGTTAATTGAATTCATTATGAGTTAATTTTTTTGTTATTTTCAGAGTGTCTTTCATTGCTGAAATTTTTCAGATAGATTCTAATGGAATAATCATAATTAGAAATTTGTTAAGATTATTAACAGGCTCATACATCATTAAAATTAATTTGACAATTCAAAAAACCATATTTTGATCATTGTAATTTCGTTCACTATATAATGGGGCTGATTACATGTTTTACATTCAAATAAACTGTATAGTATTTAATTCGCTTTCTTTAAATTTAAATCATTGAAAATTTAAAAGTATTACAGAAAATGTTTTGAATGTTTTAAACATATTCTTTTATTTTTCAAATGTTCCTTTATTTTTTAAATACAAGAAATGTACAGTTTAATCATAACATGTACGTTAGTTGTAAATCTAGGTATATGTTCATGTTTGTACTAATTATATGGATTTTAAAATCACTTCAACGAACTTAAAAATTATTACGTCCGAAGAAATGACGTTTTTCATGTAAAGATTATAAAAAACCTTTAAAATCAGAAATAAAAGAAAATAAAATAATTTGCTAGAAAAGCATGGTTTATTAAATATTTAATCTCATTTCGCTATTTCAATAATCAATTAATATTTTACCTTACATATCCCATGCTATTGACGATTAGTTCTTGAACTTCTTTGGGGAATATTTTGAGAAACACATATCCAGTTATTGTAATTAGGAATAGTTGTGGCGATACATGAAGTGCTCTATAATATATTTTTCCGTTTCTCTCAAATATCACTTGTCTGATCTGTATTCTTAGTCCCAAAGAAAATTGTAATAGACAAGTATTTCTACGCTACCGTTATATTTAATAAGGAACTTCTTCATTATCCTTAAATATTATCTTTAAAGTACGAATTCTGAGATTAATTGCTTCTAATAATTTTTATGAAAGCCAAATGATCGTATAGTGGAGAGAAAAGATGCTCTGATCAAATATGAGCAACACAGAATTGAATGATAAAGTTACTCAAGAGAGAGGACAGTTCATTGGTTCAAAATAATTTATTAGTTTAAATAATTTTTCTCACTGATTATACTTTGAACTATTGAATTCACATTCCTTTAGATGGAAAATTGATTGAATAGTTTCCATACTAATAAATGTTGTATATTTTCTTGGAGTTACATAATGATCTGTTTGTGGGAAGTGTCTCCTCGAAGAAGTGTAATGATCGTCTGATGAATCATGTTAGTGTTTTTACAAGTCTTGGCGAAGAAATTTATTTATACGAATCGCCTTGAGATTGAAAGGTTTATACGAAGAGAAAAAAATGACTTTTTTTCACTGAATGAACCAGTGACATTTTTTTCAAAATACGTGTACAATATCCATGTATGGTTCCTTCAATCGTGTAATTCAGAGAAGTTAAGAGGGCCATTTCAAACTAAGAACTGATGCTCAAAGTTTGTATGGACCACGGATAATATTCCAGAACTTTAAGCAGAGTACCATGATTACTTTAGCAGAACGATTTGAGAATAATTATAGTGTAGTAGTTCCTCCTTTTTCAACGTTTTATTTGTGTTATTTCAATGTGTAATTCGTCGTGCGAATATATCTGCTTGGAGGAGGCAGATATTAATTTGCCAGTTCAATAAGGTACATAGTCTGGTGCTAGTAGATGCAGTTTTTGTTCGAATAATTAACAGGAAATATGCCCATTCCCAACAAATACGCTATTTCATCATAGTGTGATTCAGATTTTCACAATTTTGTGATTACCATCCTACATTATTTAAGTCTACAGCCAGCATAAAGTCTAACTAAATGGTCAATAGGTTCAAAATCCATAATAAAGATGCGAAAGATAATCTTTATTGTTATTTGTTAAAGGTTTCTTAAGAAATTAATGTTTATTGAAGACAATGAAATACAATAAACATTATTATCTTTCAAAGAATATGAATGTTCGCTTATCCTAGAATCACTCTTAACACAGTTACTCCAAAAGCTTATGTTCCAATAATAAATTGTTTTATTACCCAACAACAGTGATTCCGATTCAAGAACTTCTCGATTATAGCAGATTTGACTCCTGTTTTTCTGATCAGGTGTCACTTCCAATTATTTTCAATAATTAATTGCAATGTTTCCCTCCAATCTTAATCATCTGTTAACTTATCGTTATTCCTCTATCAACATAGTTTTTTGATTCAGTACATATTATATATTATTACAAAAATTTACTGGATGTGTGGGTGGGAAATCAATTCCAACTCAGAGGATAAGGGCAAATAAAAATTTATTTACAAAACTTCAGGATGAGACACAAGTCGAAGAGCTTGAAAAATAACAGCACAAACAAATACACAGCATTTGTACCGTTTAGTGACACATGTGCAGGAACAAAACAGCACTTTTAAAAATAATAATTGCAGCAGCAACGTTCAGCTCTCCAGCTATTTAGTTCATGCTACGGACGAGTTTCCACCGTAGTAATTGCACTTCCAGGATAATTTCCGACCATTCCCTGCAGTTACACGTCGATTCTCCACAAATTCAAAAACAGCATACTTCACTTCTAAGTGAAGACAGCTTCCAGTCAATTTTCTGATCGATCTCTGCAACAAAGACAAACCCATTCCACAGACAGACTGATTTCCCTCTGTCAGGCACTCGGCGCATTTATACCTGTCCAAGCCAGGCGTAACATCACATAGAAAATTCTTGAGAAGACCGTAACTTTCTTTGCAATCAATATTTCGCCTGGATCCCAGCAATCAATATTTCCAGCACGTCTCCATTTGTCACCAAAGTAGCTGCTTTATTTTGCCAAAGTTGCTAGATTTCTCTCCAAAGTTACCGTTTCGCTCCAAATCCGTTACTAAGACTAAGGGGTTATTACTTAACCCCTTGCTGACTAATGATATATGTGTAAAAGTTTCTCTTCCTACAAAAGAGAACCGTCTCAGTGGAATCCATCTCATGTTGATAACAATATATTCTGTTAACCATCTTGAGAATCTTATGATTTAAAATTATTACACGATGACATTATTTTCCCATTTTATGCCGCTTTGTTGCTTTAAGAACCCACTAGACAGATCCATTACATTTTTTACCGCTTAAGAACCTACAATTGCTTACAGTTAAAATGCACAAGTTTTTAAGATTGGTTGATTTTTAGAGAAGATAGAAGATTTGTTGATTTTTAGAGACGTCGCAATTAATAGCAACGCGATTACCTCAAAATTGTGAACCTCAGTCAAGTGAAGATAACACCTGAGTTGTAACCTCTCTCTCCAAAGTTTCACACTACGCCAATGGGAAACTTGAGCTCATTACATGGCGGACTCAAATTTCCCTTTGAATGTAAGACCCGCTATATGACGGGTCTATGGTAAAGTTAAAACTGGAAGCCACGACTTGACGGAAAGATCGCTGCATAGGAGTTCGAAACCGTATTCAATAAGATATTCAAGAAAAATGTATTCAACTACCGAAATAACTCAGTTATATAATTTATGAATCAACAATTGTGTTTTTAAAGGAAAATAAATAGTAAGTAACTGATTTAATTTATCAGAATAGTAACGTTATATTTTAAAGTACCTTTATTGTATTGTAATCTTATTGTATTTTTTTCTTGTTTTACATTTTAAACATATTACATTTCACTAGGAATAAAATAGAACTATTATTCCTTTTAACCATAGGAAACAAATAGAAGGAAAATAATTCACAGATTTAGGAAACAGATTTCACATTAAAAAACAGGTAGAAGTCACATGGCTCAAGATCTGGCAAGTAAGGTGGATGGTCTAACAAATGAAAGTTCTCTTGGGTAGAAACCTCCTGACTGACAATGTGGAATGCAGCAGCGTATTGTCTTGGTGAAAAGATTTTCTGTTCGGATTCTTTGTCAATTCCTACAGTACCAGCAATAGCACGAATACTTAACCTACGGTAATACCGAACCAGATTACCGATTTTTTCGATGTTGTCATCCGTTTTTGTCGTGGGAAAGCATCCCGGGTGTGATTCCTTTTCCACGTTTACCGGACCATCTTGAAAACGTTTAAAACACTCAAAAACACGTGTACTCGATAAACATTCATTGTCATACAATTTTATCAATAACATATATATTTAGGTAGTGGTTTTCCAAGTTTCTTTGGAAATTTCACAATAATTAGATGCTCTATTGACATATTCATAATTTTTCCAGCGAAGCATATAATAATAATTATAACTGTAATGTCAACGAAGGCTATGAATATACAGATTTTTTTTACAGAAGCGAGAGACACGTCATTCGAATGAGAAGGCTTCACGCTATACAGGTGTCGGTTGTTGGTGTTTTGTGTATGAGTATTTCTAATGTAGCAGCATATAAGTATCTTTATTCAAAAAACATACCTCATGTATATATATATATATATATATATATATATGCATAAGTGTATTAATAACAGCCAGTGTTAATTTTTTAGAGCTAAAATTAGCATTCTGCTTCCGGAATAGGAACTTTAATATTTGTTTACATTGATATTTTACGTAATATCACCCTCAAACTATTTTCTAACAGGCAAGGTGAATTTTTCAAGACCCAAAATGCCATTGAATCTTTTAATGGTGTAATATGACAAAGATTACCAAAGAAGTTTTTGTTTTCTTGAAAACTGTAAAATTTAGTGCATGTGATGCATTTATACAATTTAACGATGGGTATCAAGGCTGCTTAAAAGTTTTAACTAAACTGAACATTAAAAATCCGAACTACTTCACTGTAAAAGGATACGAAAAGTTAGATAACAATCGAATCAGGGATTGGAAGTGCCATACAACACCTGTTGAATGCAAGCTGTAAGGAACGTTTTAAAGGCCATCAAGAAGATGAAGCTGTCTTATTCAACTGACATAGATAGTGAAGTTTACAAATCAGGTGACTTTTAATGTTCCATTTTTAATTATTTAAGTAATTTTCTGGGTTGAAATGCAATTTTTAACTTTTTCTCAAAATTACGATTTTCATATTTTGCTTCTGAGCAAAAAAAAAAAAAAATATCATATTAAAAAAAGTTATGGACATAATATTATGAAACGTTCATGGAATACTCTATTAAGATGAATTTAGGATTTTAACTACTCCTATAATTTTATTATTTTGCATTTTATTGTTGGTTGAAGTCATAAATTATCACAAATTTTTACGGTTTTTCTGTATATTAAAGTAAACTTCCCATAAATATTTAATTATCAGGATTATGATTATGAAAAAGACACAGATCCTGAACTAGATTCAATTCATCATAATAAAATTTACATTATTGAAATATATATATTTAAATTTTAGCTTTGGTGTTTTGTACAAGTGTCATTTTACTGCTATTTTTATGCATCTTTTGAGCGAAAATAATTAATTTTTTTTAAAATTTATGTCAATTTTAGTTTTTATTTTAAGTTTTTAACCCTATCCTGTAGCATAATGCATATAAAAATTATTTTTTCAATTATTTAAAAAATTCACTTCGAAGGTAGCCGGATGCCTTAAGTGATATATATATATACTTGTGTGTGTGTATATAATAAATAATAGAATTAAATTTAACTAATTTGCTAAATTCCTATAATTTACCTTCTATAGAGGGAAGTTCATTTTATTTCCTGATGCAATTCCATTTGATATTTTTATTTAGGTAACTACACATTCTAAAATCTGCTGAGATTTTCAATTTTTCCATAATAGAAGGAAGATATTTCTTTCAATAATTAGTCACCATATAAAATACCCAATGAACCCTCTAATCCAAAAGCATGTGATCTGACTTAATCCCTATATTCAACTTCCCTTAACCACTGGGAAGAGGGGGCATAAATCACATTTCCGTCAGATTTATGATGTATTCTCTCTATCTCTCACTCAACGTAAAATAAATAGAATTTAATTCAGAGAATTAGTTTTCATTTAGCTACTATCGCTACAATAATTATAATCCTCTCAATCCTCTCAAATTAACAAAAAGTTATCTATAATGTATATATATATATGTTGCATATATTGAAATGAATTTTAAAATATATAAGAGGCATATATAACTTAAATGATTTATTGCACAGTTTAGCAAGTTTCAAGTTTAGCCAATCAAATTTAATTATTTTAATGATTAATTTAAATAAAGTTTTGAATAATTTTTTTTTATTTTTATTTTGTGTAAAAATTTACTCGCAGGGTTTCAGGAAAAAATTAATTTTGTGGAAATGCAAAAGTTCTCCAGCTTTAATACTGAAGTGAAGAAGCGAATGAACATTATTATTACAAGTTATTTGTAGAATATTGAAATAGTCTATTATAACTATCTTAAATATTTAATGGGTATCCAAACTAGGGAAGAATACAAGTAGGGAGATATATCTTCAAAAGGGAGTAATTTTTAATTGTTCTTGGTTGTTAGTTTTCGAAAATTTAGGTATTTGAAATCGAAAAAAAAAATCATTTAGCCTTTAAATCTTAAAAAATAGCATTGGAATATTATAATAGTGCAAATTCAATCTAATCGTTATTTATTTTTTGCTTCTTTTATGAAGTTCTTTATATCGAATACTTAAAATTATCATCAATATACAAATTATTTTCCCATACATTTCAGTTTTTTCTCTTAACTTTTGCGTTATTATAAATATTATATAACAAGACTTTTTCTTTCATACTAACCATAAATCTTAGCAAGCCATCCACAAATAATTATTCATACAATAGTATATACAGAAATCTTTAAACACGGTTTGAGGAATCATCATATTAATGGTAATAAATTTTTTCATCATCATTTTGCATTTTTCAAATTTGTCTAAAATTGAATTAAAATTCTTGTCACAGATTTCTAAAGTCCTTTTAGAGTTTGAAACTCTTAGAACATAAGATATGGATCCATTCAATCAACAGTACAGAGAGGGGCACTCTAATTTTATACAGCTGTAAAAGGAAATGAATAAATTAAAATGCAATATTCTCAGAAGAATTTGAAAAGTTACTAGAAAAGCTGTGAAGAAAATCCTCAATAATTAACTTATAGTGTTTCAGAATGGTAAAAGAGATCGTGTCTGATACTCCGAATCTCAAGAGAAGATATTTCAGTGCTGCAGGAAGAATAATACATCAATCAATTTTAAGTCATAATGAAAACTTCATAACTCTTAATGTTTCTAAGTACGGCAGCTTTAAACCGGAAATTTCATTCCGGAAAAATAAATTCCAGGTATTGTTACTTACTATTAATGGTATTAATCTGTATTTTGAAATGAATTCATAATCTTTAAAGCCTGTTTTTCTATTGAAGGAAAAAAGATTTCTTTCAAATATTAATTATTTTATAAAATATACATATTTTTTTATCTTATTACAACTTACGTTGAGAGCTGTATGTCAAAAAATACTAGATAAGTATACTTAAAATATGTGAGTACAAATATAAATATTTAATACTTTTACGTCATTATTATTTTTTCACAATTTTTATTCTGTGTTTATGAATTTTTGAAATTAAAAGGCAATAAGATCGGACTTTAACATCTTAATAAATATAATAACTATAGTTTAAATTTATTGGAAATAAACTGATTCTTCAAAAACACGAGGCTAGTAGTTTAAACTATAGAAAAGTTTTAAAGCGAAATGAAATATTTGGTTTCATAAGAATTTTTTTTTCCACGTTGTTTCCACGTTGACTGGCGACGCAAATCTATTCCTAGGAATCAGTACTATTTAAATTACTATCTAATATTATCTGTTATACAACTTATATTAGGTAATACTTGAACAAGTGTAATATTTATCAAAAACAAAATGCACTGTCAAATGTTTGATACATCGTAAACTTTAACAAATTTATTGCAGTTGAAAAAAATTTAATTTTTAAAACGCCAAGATGATTGAAATATTTTCCAACAAAAGCAATGCAGAAATTCGCAAATTTAAGAAGACATATGACATATATTTCTATTGATAAAAATTTTAAAGTCAATTAATGAGAAATTTGCGTGCAGTACATACATCCTGTATAACAAAGCTAGACTTAAGTTTTCGTTTTTATTAACTCCGCGCTTGAAGCAACACGAGGGCTCGTAATTTTGAGATCTCGGTCAAATGACGAGGACGACGACACCTGAGCTGGCACCCCTTCTCCTAACTTCTACACCACGCCAACGGAAGAACTTTGGACCCCGACAGATTTAAGTGCATCAGCCCCAGTTACACGGCGGGTCTTTGGCGGTCTTTGACACACAAGGCTAGAACCCGCGACTGAATGAAAACCACCGGCCACGAATCCGAAATCATGACTACTATGCTTTCACGGCCACTGCGTAATAAATAACTTCTATTACACGGTTTCTCTAAACACCGTTTGCCGCCTGGGGAAATGCCTCACACAAAATGACACTTTAGAAACGGTCTCTCTAACAATAAGATATATCACCGAGCAACACTTAAAGGGTTTTAGAACAGACTTCGAAATTCGGATACAGCAAGGAATGAAATATAAACTTTTAAGAGCACACTATATCTTATTTGAAATTTTTTCATTTAAAAATTTCTTCATGTTCGCGTAGCTATGAAAAACATTTAAGAGCATTTATTATGCGTGTACTTTGTATTTGCTTGTTTTTTTTCTAAAAAAAAAACATCATTTAAAAATATTTATTATAATGTCACAGCTAAAAGCTAGAAATCTAATTAAGATTTTTTTGAAGAAGTTAAAACATAGAATTGAAGGTAATGCTGAAGAAAATTCTGAGGAAGAGAATATCTCACATAAAGTAAATGATCTTTGGTTATAACTGCACTTCGTAGTGATGGCGAACAAATATTATTTAATACATATTTATTTTGTTACGTGGTAGATCGTCTTTAAATGCATGCAAAAGTTTTTCTAGCAAATCCAATTTTATTCTGAGAATCTCTAGTAAATACATTATATTATCTTACAAAAATAATCATTTAACATAAATACATTAAACTATACAATAACCAAAGTTCAAAATTTACACAAATACCTGAACACATCAAATCACAATATGGTATTTACATATGTAATCTGCATATACAGAATACGTATATTCTATGGTTGACACACAAGGCTGATTTATATCTCCGAAAGAAAATTTCCCAGAAAGTTTGTCTTTTGCCTATAGGTATCAAGAAATGTTGCAAAATTTGGTGACTTATCGACATTTGGTGACCAAATTTGTGGCTAATATTTATCTTACTTATCCACCTTTACTTCCAGGTATATTTTGATCTTGCCTGAAAAAATTTCTTTTCCACCGAAAATGTTGTTCCACTGGGAAGACAATAGAGTCCTCAAATGTTAGCGTTACAATATGCAACAGTTTTAATGAAAATTAATGTAATAAATATATCTCCAATTTCGGGAATTTAAACTTTTTTTGTACTAGTTTTATTGTTTCATATAACACGTATTCGCTCTTGCTAACCATTTAAATTACTTGACATTTAAGAAATGGTACATTTGAATGTCAAGCAATTTTAAAGTGGGAAAATTCAAGAACGAATTATCTGATGAAAAGCTGTATTCTTGCAAAATTATGCAATTAGCTAAAATTATTCCTTTAATCTTTGTTTTTATGTTACGGATTTTAGAGACGCAACAGGAAAAAAATTCGGATTCGCTTAATATAGCTTTTTTAAGGAACATAACAACATTGTTATATTGAATTATACATCATTGCAATATGATTTGTTCTCACGAGCATTTCCCTTTAAATAAGCTCTGGAGCCACATTACAAGTATTTTTATGTTAGAGCTTTCCTTTGAGAAACAACAGTGACTTTCATATGTTAGCATTACTATGTAAGAAGTGTAGTGAATGAGATATAGAGTTCGGAGATTACAAAGAGATATAAGAAGAGATACAGGAATTGGGAAGTATAACGGCATACTATCTTGTTGCGAGTAACTTCAAGATGATATTCTAAGAATGTGTCCTGACTTATATCCCGTTCATAGAAGCTTACAGCTCTTACATCTCGTTAAATTAAGTCTAATGATATGATTTATTTAGATAAGTAGAAGTTTCCCTCATAACATTTAATTAAACAAATGAATATCTAAACGTTCCACATTATTAATTTATTTTGATAGTATTTGCATTAAAAATTAGAATAAAGGAGCTAAAGATATTTTGCTGATTGATTTAAACATATTTTATTAATTGCATCTCCCATTGTTTATAACTATAGTAGTTCGCGCGAAATACTGTATTATTGATTAATTAATTTCAAAGCCCTAATTTTGTTGTTGCTGTTATTGCTTAGATCAATTTGCTGGACAATATCATCACAGCCTGTCCATGAATCCATATATTACGAGTCATGCCCTATATTTTTTAGCATGTTAATACTGATTTCGCAAAAAAAGGTATTATGGCTCTTAATATTAACAAATAGTTAACAGTTAATAGGCTCTTATTGATAATAAGTAATTAATAATAAGTATAGTTCTAATATTATAAGTAATTAATAGCAAGTATAAGATTCATATTAATAATAAATTAACAGTAAGTAGGCCTATTTATATGAATAATAACACCAGTTTGTAACATCATTATTGGTTAATTTATTTCGTCTAGATATATTAATTTCAAAACACGACTAATGCTGGTTTTGCAAAAATTATAAATTATTAGTGTTACGTATTTTCTTCATGTTTTTATTTATAACATCAAAATGAAATTATCATCAGCTAATAGGGTTATTTTTACTAAATAGTTATTTATTATTAATAATTATGCATTCTTTTAAGTGCTTATCTTCAATTATTTGAGTAAAATATGAGTATTTATTAAGATTTTGCTGCAAAAACGATTGATTTATTAGCTAAATAATATTGACACCAAAACGGAGACTACCTTTATCTGTTATAATTATATATGTATTCATTTATTACAAGTTACCCTAAACAAGGCAAGTCAAACTCTTACAATTTTTGCAAGTGTTTTACAAAAAATTGTTACGTTAAAATTATATAATGAAACATTAATGAATTTTGATGCGTAAATCAAAATCCCTGGACCATAATAATTAATAAAGGAACACGTTTCATAATGCGCCTTCAAGTATTACTATGGAGGTAATGAATAAACATTTATGACCATCGCCTAAAAATATTTATGACCCATTTTTAATGAAATAATGACATTTAGTACCGCTTAAATGTAGTCGAAGGTAAAATTTACATCGTAAACTCCTTAAAGCAAGCTTTTTTACCCACAACCAGCGTTAATGGTTTTTTTTCGTTACATCACTGAAAGAGCCTTCTTTATTTATTTTGACATCATAAGGTTATTAGTACTATTATAATGAAAAAAGAGCTATTCAAAGTCATTTTATGATCTTCTGTATTTAGTGACCTATTTAATAAAAAAAAAGGAATTAAATATTGTGGATATTGAAATTGAAATTATTTCATTGCTAATAATTCTCAAAATTCATTTTCATTTAACTTGTTCTTTAAATTAAATAATGTCAAATATATTAAATTAATTTAGTTATGAGAGTTATATCTTTCAATAACTGTACTTACAAATAATTCTTATTCATTTCTATAACGCTATTCTTGCCTATTTCTTTGAAAGAAATCGATAAGATTCTTATTCAGACAAATGTCAAGAGCAAAAAATCGTTATAATATGTTTGTTTATCATATATATATATATATATATATATATATATATATATATATGTATAACATAGTAATATATGCAGAAAAAATGAGTTTTGGCCTCCCATGATTTTTCTTGCAGTTAAGCTTAATATTGTTATATTCTTCACAATAGTTGTTACACAGTGAATAAACTTTAACAATACAGAACGATATTATTTACTGGTTTTGAAGAACGATTGTAATTACTTGTAGATACAAAGAAATATCTTTTCATGTGTGTATCCTTTATAAATTTGATTTTATCAGAAATTTATATCTTTATCAGAAATTTATATATATAAATATTGTTTATTGAGTATTATAATTATTCATTTAATTTCAAATTTGATTCATTTTTTTTTCATCTTTCTTACGTAATTCTATAAATGTGGTTTTTTTCGTTGATTTTGAATTTTAATTGTTCTCTTACTTTTATGTTTTTTATTATTTAATTCATTGCTTTGTCCTACACACACATACACATACATATATATACACACATATATATATACATATATATATACATATACATATACATATATATATATATATATATATATATATATATATATATATACATAGGAAAAATAGCAGATATAACACGTAACTGAACTGAAGCACAACAT
>BMAW01020473.1:32358-81091 GCA_019974015.1 Nephila pilipes
ATATATATATATATATATATATATATATATATATATATATATATATATATATATATATATATATATATATATATATATATATATATATATATATATATATATATATAATAGGAAAAAAATAGTAGATCTTAATAATTTAATTATAAATATTCAACTACCTTATACAAAATTTAAATTAGCAATTTCTATCAATGAAAATAATGTTAGAGCTCTAGTTATTTTAAGATGCTGTAAATAAGGATTTATTACAAGACTTGATTGCAAAGTAATTTCTTTATAGTTACTCATAGTGTATCATTATCTCTAAATTACTTCACTTCACTTCTAACTTCCTCTAATTAAACAAATCACATTTCGTTGTGGTTGGAAAGATATTGTAATTTTATACTGTTTGACTTGATAAAAGTTATTAAAAAGAAATTCACGAAAGCTCGAATGTCACATTTTAATTAAATAAAATAAAATTATTTACAAACTCTTAGCAATTTTTAGTTGGGTTTTAAGAGTTTGGAGACTCACGGAATATTCAGGTGCATCAAGAATCTTAAAAATCACATAATAAATAAAAAAAAAGTTATGATCAGGCAGTTATTACTTTTCAATCAAACTTCATATATTAGCGTCAGTGATTTCATTTAAGTCATATGCATTATAGACAACAACATTCAATTAGAACTTGAAATTCGATTATCATTTTCCTTAATGACTAATGAGGGATTTTTTTTATAATATGGTTTTATATGGTTTTCATTTGGATACTTTTATAATATGTAGAACAGTGTAATAAAAAATAGAGGTGTAAGCTTAAGTATTGTTATCTTTATTTGACAGTGACTTAAAATTAATAGGCAAGTTTCCTGAAATTACCACAAATTAACCAATGACGTATTAATTTTTGTGATCTCTGAATTTATGAAGTAACTATGTTTTGTGCCACATCCAGGCAAAACAAATAATAAATTTCATCAGCAAAGTATTTTTGTCCAGAATATTTAAGCACAGTATAATTTTACAAGCAACGTTATTAAGCTTATATAGTGTGAAATATAGCTAGATAGAGTATCAAAATTAAAATTAAGTAGAAACTGATCGTATATATAGAAGAAAATGTTATAGTTGCACTTACAAGATTTCATTGCTATTAATATTTGAAATTGCTGTTATAAGAAACTGATCCACTTAAGTAAAATATTCTTTTCTTTTTATAGCTTTATTAAAATGGTTCCTCAAAATGTTTTGATTCTTAGATTTAACCCAAATAGTGATAACATAACTTATAAAATAAGTACTACCATTTGTCACCCAATACAATTATTTCCGTTGGTATAAAATGATTCAATTTGCCTTCATGAATAGAATACTGAAAATAAAAGACAAAAAATAGAAATATACTAACATATTGGGTTGGCAACTAAGTAATTGCGGATTTTTTTTAGAAAACCAAAGACAATTTTTTCATGGAACTAAATAACTTTATTCTGTAATGTATTGCCTATTTTGATCAATGACCTTTTGCCATCTTTCAGGCAGCATCATAATCCCACGTTCATAAATCTTCTGGTTTTTATTAGCAAAAAACTGAATCAGGTACGATTTGACATCATCATCATTATTGAAATTTTTACCATTCAAGGAGTTTTGTAAAGATCGAAACAAAAAGTAATCAGATGGTGCAAGGTCAGGACTATATGGTGGATGTGGCAAAACATCCCAAAAAAGCTCCAATAATTTTTGCCGAGTGACCAAAGATGTGTGTGGTCTTGCATTGTCATGACGGAATACAACACCTTTTCGATTTGTCGATTCGGGCCACTTTTTTTCAACTGAATTGTTTAATTTCGTTAGTTGTTTAATGTAGACATCAGAATTGATCGTTCGGTTGAGTGGTAAGAGTTCAAAGTAGACAATTCCTTTGTAATCCCACCAAACTGATAACAAAACCTTCTTTTGATGAATATCAGCTTTTGATGTTGTTTGAGTGTGTTCACCTGGCCTGCTCCACGATCTTTTCCGCTTGATATTGTTGTAAACAATCCATTTTTCATCGCCAGTTATCAGTTGTTTTAAAAATGGATCATTTTCATTACGTTTCTTTAGCAAATCGCAGCTGTTAATGCGTTGCGTAAAATGCGTTTCTTTCAGTTCGCGAGGAACCCATATATCGAGTTTTTGAACATAGCCAAGTTGTTTTAAGTGATTTTCAATGCATGTATGTGATAAATGAAGCTTCTCTGCAATCTCACGTGTTGTACTGTGACGATCCGAATCGATTATTGCTTTGATTTGGGCGTCATCAACTTCAACTGGACGACCAGAGCTTTTTCATCTTTGAGTGAAAAATAACCAGAACGAAATTTAGCAAACCAATTTTGACACTGCCATTCTTTTAAGGCTTCGTCACCATAAACATCACATAACTTTTTATGAGCTTGTGATGCGTTTTTCCCTTTGCGAAAATAAAAAAGCAAAATATGACGAAAATGTTCCTTTTGATTTTCCATTCTTCAACGAAGGCTAAGCGAAAACTACGCAACCGATCAAAAAACTTTTTTTACTGATTGACAGCTGAATTGCCAACTATCAAATAACAAAATGTGTTTTACACTTGTACCACGTCTTCAAACCTAAAAATTCAACTGATGCCATCTATGAGTGAAATCCGCAATTACTTAGTTGCCAACCCAATATTATCAGTTAAGTCATTTATTACAAAATAATTCTTTGTTATAATTTCATTGAAATGTATAACTAAAATTAAAGTGATATGAGATTTCCTTTAAAAGTTTCTACAGTTTTAATATGCGGTGTATTTAACGAACCTCAAACACACAAATTATGAGGAAATATAACTCAAAATTGTCTTATAATGCGTATATTAAATAACCGATACATGTTCTAAAGTTCTTAAAGTGTACCTACTTATTTATTCCTATAATTATAAATAAAATTGTTCTAATATAAAAAAGGTATTATTTATATTCTGTGTTTTATAATGTCAGGCTTTGTAGTTTTTCGGAAGTTAATTAAATTTTTGTACAATTCGATATGTATAAACTTATACTTTTTACATTTTGAATATTATTCTCATTGAAAATAGGGGTAATGATGCTTAAAACATAATTCAATTCGCAATACTTTATTGTAGGGTAATAAAGAAGAAAAAAAAGACACTTAAATTATTGTAAAATAACTACTTTTTTTCTATTTCAATGCAAAGCATCTGCCTCATTATAATTTACAAAATGGAAAACCTGACATGCACTTTTACAACATGATTTGTTAAAAATATTATTAAAGTTATTGAAACGCGAATATTCTGATTCAGAAATCCAGTCTGGTTATAAAATTATAATACAAAAAAAATTAAATAATACACTTATATGAATTATTTTGAAGAATTTTATATAAGTATAGCAAAAATTTAAATTTTTACAGATCTCTGCACTAAAATATATTTCTTTTTATAGCCCTTCTTAGTTTTATCACCTTCTAAATATTCTCTATTTTGTCAAGATGTATATTGTATAAATAACTATAAATATTCATAATACTTCCATAAAACTGGATTTTATTTTTCTAAAATAAATTTCTTTCATCATTTTTCAAACCCTTTAAAGCTCCACAACTTCAAGTTAAAGAAGAGAGAGTCGAGGGAATTAGAAACAAATAACCTAGATAAAAATGACTTAACGGCTACTTAATACTGACACCAAAACATGAAGGAGTTAAAAAGAAGTTAAGTTTTTGTGGGAAAAAAAGAAAGGGAGGCACATGGGAAGGAAAAAAAAATATTAGAGTGTGGATCGAGTATAAACATGGCACCTTCTCTCTCCTACTGTTCACTTTATTTTTGTGACTAAGACTAACTGCAGACATGGCACTGAATGAACAAGTAAGGAGAAATGATTTTATTCATCGCGTTGCCCTAGCTGCGAATAAATAAGGAGGAAGAGTTGTTAAGGAGTTCATTTTTCTTTTTTGATTGAGATTTGTCTTTACTAGTTAAAATATAAAACGAAACATTAAAATTAAATCAAAATGTATATAGAAATATCTTTTTCTTTTTAGATTTGCGTATAATATATTTTCGAGGAGCATTTTACATTTAAGAAGTATTATAAGCGGTTATCTATAAAAACATTATTTGAATTGGGGCATATCTTATCCTTTCTTACAACTTTTGTGTTAATGAGATTTATTGGTTTTTTGCTTCGATAATATTTAATTTGATCACATTAAATTCTTTTCCATTCAAAATACTCCATGTAAGCCAAATTAACCGTGAAAATATTAATATTTTAAAATTATATTTTTATTGCATATTAAAAAAATAAAATATAATTTATTAATTGTTTTAATTATTTATTTATAAATTACCAATCTATTTTTTTTTCAGATTAAAAAAACTACACAATTAAGCTCATATTGTTTGATTCGCTTCTAATTTAATGAAAAGCCGGTATGCAGTTTTATTTTAAGTATTTAAATACTCATTGAAATTCTATGAAGTCAATACATATTTTGTATTTTAAATCGCAAGGAACAATTTAAATGTAGATAAAAAAAAAGGGGGAAGTTAGTTTTAATAACTCAGAAAATTATACATATTTTGAAAAAAATAGTAATGTGTATATAAACACACATGCATTATTTATAATTTCATTTACGTATATTCGAGTACTTACATTCCTAAAATCAAAAAATAAATAAATAAAAATAGCAGATTTTAGTGCTTTGTGAGATCCTTGCGTTTCTCCTAAAACATAATTTATTACTTGGTATTTAAAATTTTAATTTGTTGTTTTTTTCCTTTATTATCTTTTAGAATCCAACCTATACGACTAAGTACAAGGGTGGTTATAAATTACTAATATTAAGAATGGAGAAATGGAAATGTGGTACTTTAATGGAGTGTTATATGGAGTTCGCGCGCACGATTTTCTTTTTCTAAAAGACCATAAGTATGGCACACTTCACATCCGAAAAAGTAATCCTCATTTTCTGGTGAATCTGCTCCAAAGAAGGCAAAGATGATCTCCTTCATCTTCGTCTTCTTTTTAGCAAATTCATCCAGAATTTTGACTGTTGATTGGTTCTTAATGCACAATGATGAAAACAAGAATTTATTATCTATGACTTAGTCGCAAAATGACCAAGGCAACGAGATGTTGTTGTGAATAAAACAAACCTAAGAATTAGTATCAAATTTGTTTGTTTTTCATTTCACAGATGGCTGCCCACAATGGAGCTACCAATTTGCCATTTGTTATCAAAGACTCTTTAGTTATTTATTTGTTACCAAAACTTTACAGTAACACTTCCCCCCTTGAATGTTCCTTACATATCCCCCCCTTGTAAGAAAAATGCACTGATTTTGTAATTGATTTTACTATTGTTCTGAATATCTAGAGAACGTACATGTTACATTTGATGTAGCTTAGTAATATAATGAGAATTCTATGAAAGAAAAAAAAAACATTTGTGTTTCTCAATAGACTGATACAAGATAAAAGAAAATAGCATTCAAACTTATTTTGGAATTTATGAAGAAATTAGGAGTAAGATGTCATCTTTATTAGAACGAATGTGAAATCATAATTACGACAGTCAAATTTCTATAGATATAAGCGTTACGAAATATTCAAGAAGTAAAACACTTGTAGTATTTTGTTGAATCAAGTGTTTTACTTTCGATATATACTGCATTGATTCTATAATGTTAATATATAACGTTTTTCAAATAGATAAATAAAAAAAATTGAAATTGACTCAGCTGATTTCATTTTCATATGTACTATACTGGTATTATTGTGATAAGTACTTGAAAATGTAGAAAAATTCTTCATGAATATTAATTAGCATAAAGTAAGCGTACTTCCAAGCCTCAGGTAATACAAAAGCAATTAATATCAAGAAAAGAGAATACTTCTTTGTGATGTATTTTTATTCCCTCACGGAAATCATTTTAAAGCACAAAACGTTTTCGATGCTAACAGCAAAAAGGAAATATTCTGCCATAAAAATCAGTTATTAAATTAACTATGGAAATAAGCGAAAACGATAAAATATTAAGTTAAATTTATGTTGTCAATGTAAATATACCTTATGTAAGCTACATATAATTATAATCATAATATATTTTCAAATCATTCTTTTTAATCTAAACTATGTATGCATTATTTTATGCCCAAATATTTTTGTTTACACTTTTCTCTAAAGACAAAAACCATGTTAATATATGTTAACAACAAAATAATATATTTCAATAAAAATTAAAATTATGGTAAATTACAAATTTCTCAGTGAAATTTATATCTACAGCAACATTCAAATCAAAAAATTGTATTTGTTTTTGAAAACTGTTTCGTAACGAATAATTGCTTTTTGTGCTGTTAGCATTATATATCTACAGAATATATTCTTTTAGTATTTATAATAACTTAAAGTAAATTATTTAAGAGTTAGATATTAAATGAATTGATTTAAAAATGTTAGATTTTTCTAACAAAAATAAAATTATTTTGAATTCAAAGTGTCTTATAGAATATTAAGTCAGCAGCAATGTCGAAAGTGAAAACTGAATATTTATTATTGAAAATGTTATTATATATATTTGTAGAGCAATTAATACATTTCAGTTTCACTATTTTTCCTGCAGAAAGAGATATAGTAAGTTGATCAACTTTAAATACAGAGAAAATCATATGCCGTAATTATAAACTTGAGATTATTAATATATAACATTTTATATAAAAACAATTGTGTGTTCCGAATTGAATTAAATTTTTGAAGAACTGAATTAATATAGAAAGCGTACACGATTAATACAATAAATTGATTATATATTACACAGGGACGAAAACAAACATTCTTGGTGAAAATATACAATGAATTACACATATAATCACAACTAAAAACGTTTAAATAAAAAAATGTTGAAGTAATTCGCTTGGACATTTTCCCCGTAAAACTGATTTCTAGAGAAATATGTTATATTATTATTATTAAGAAGCACGATTTTTATAGGTTAATGTAAAATTATGAGTTCTATAAAAAAATTATAACTATCATAATTGAATTTTTTACAAGTAATTAGACGATGTTATACAGTTACATTTTTGTGCTCTTAGCTTGAAATAAAATATTTTGTAAAAAATTCATCCGGAAAATAAAATGCGTCAATTAAATAAAGTATTATTTAATACTTCTATTTCTGTTTTAAATTTTTCCCAAATAGATGATTATTTATTCAACCAAATCATTTTAATTTATTTTCATATTACTGAGAAAACAATCTTGCAATGATTGTTAGAATAATTTGCGATCAAATGCAAGCAATACCCTCATTAATTGAAAGAGCTGTTTTTATAAAATGATATTACAAATTGTATGGCAACATTGAATAGTTATTCTAACACATTTACATACAGACTCATTTAAAAAAGTACATAGTCTTAAAAGATAAATATTTTTTTTCTTTACAATTGCTCTATAAAAAGAAATTTTCTTGACATTCTACTAAACGCTTACAGGCTTGGCTTTTATATGCATTCATTTTGATTCCTGGATGCAAATTTAGTCGTAAAATATAAATATCCCTATCCAGCTTGAATGTTAATTAAAAATAAGTTTTTTCTGATATATATAAGTTAATGCTAAAATTGGCAAATATTATTTCCTCAATAAAGTTTTCAGTATGCCAAGAAATCAGTCACCAAATTAATAAAAACGTATAGAAAACAGTTGTTTTTATTTATAAAAAAAACTATTAGACAATACATTCACAAAGTAAGATAATTTCAAGCTTTTGTTCTCTAATTTTTAACCTTTTATTTCACTTTCTAAACTATTCAAAGAACAGAATTTGATTCGGAAGAGAATTAACGTAGACGCTTTGTCAAGTGGCATTATTCTAGTTGTGTTAGATTTATATATTCTACTGTGGAATGAAGCCTAATTAAGAAAGCATCTGGTGATTTAATGCTTCTATTGTTAGGAACTCCCCTAAGACTGGGAAACAAATCTAAATTGATGTATTACCGTGAAGGTAACTAGCTTCCACGCATTGTAGGATTACTGAACGATATGCCCATACTTTGTGTTCTATGTAGAATAATTAAAACATTTCGAGCTGGTAATATATTTAAACTCCCGCATTCTCAAATATGTGGGGTATCCTTGTTTATTACGAAACAAAAACTCTTATACATATGTAAAGAGTTAAGTAAATAAATTTAATCACTTCTAAAGTTTGGTACAGAAACTGTTAGTTTTGAGCTGCAATTTTCATTTTTAACAAAGAATACATTTAAAGAGTAATAATTTAAATTATGCAGTGAAAGTATCTACTATAAATTTCTGAGATAATTAATGATAATTTTAAAATAAAACTTCCCTTACAGTTTTATGTGTGTTTTAAATAATTTTTTTTAAACTTTAACCCCTCAGAACTTACCTTCTGTAGGTAAATACAAGTGTAAGAACACGGAGGTATCCTAGTGATTTTTCTATATGCGTATTACAGGTTTTCCTAAGCAAAAGGGGATAAGCCCTAATGTATCCTAGTGATCTTTCTCTATTTCAGAATCTTTTTCTTATCAACCATTGTTTAACTTTTATCTATTTTTTTTTCCTAATATTTAGATCACAGATACACATTCCTTACAGTAGCTTAGCTAAATTTAATCCTTGCTCCATAAACTGCAACATTCTCTCATTCAATCAATGACTGAATATTTGTGTACTTTAATGCAGAATATATTATTAATATAAGTATTTATGTACACGAATGAATATGTAACTTGCAGAAAACAAAATGTAACTGAACAGATTTAAAATACCGGTTTAAAAATATATTACCAATTTTGTCTTGTAGCTTTCTATATCATTACCATCTTAAGAACTATGGGAAATAAGCAAAGTTTAATAATTTTGATATTACTGTGAACTGAATTTTAAGATATAGAAGATACATATTTGTCAGTGAGATAAATAAGCTTCCTTTCGTAAGTAATATTAATTTCTTTTAAAAAATTAAAAGAGAAATAGAAGGAATATTTTAACATTAAGATATGTATATTTTTAAGTACTTGGTAATGTAAAGAAAACCATTTCTATATACATATATTATTATGTGTGAGCAATTAATACACTGCTGATCAAATTTCAGAGAATTTGTATATTTTGCGAATTTCATACAAAGAATTGAACGAAATATAAAAATACTACTTCGAAATAAAGATGCAAATATTGTACGGCGAATACACAATCGTATACTGAGTGAGGGCAGAACTTGTAGAAAAACAGGATTTATAAGCTCGAGTGTCAAAATCTGCATTTGGTTCGCTATCATATTCTTGATCTTTTTTGCAACAATCGTGTAAATTAAAATTCGAAAAGTAAAACTGAGTAAACACCAATGTTTAGGTGATGGAATGATGTGGCGAATTGTGGGCATTCTAGAAGCAGGCCAGACAGATTTACAGAAAATTCGATTTAACAACCAGAGTTGTGCCCAATTTATGAAAACAGTTTCAGGACACCGGATCTATCAAAAGAAAGCATGGAGAAGATCCTCCAAGAGCCACGACGGCCAAAGAAGATCGCCATTTTTCCATTATAGCGAGACATAACATCATCTCAAGTCTATCATGAGTTTTATGTGACCACAGGAACCCGAGTATCAAGGGTGACTGTTTCCTGAAAAATTCATGAGAGAGGGCTGTTTGCAAGAGGAGCTGTTGCTTGTGCCCGCTGAATTCTGCGAACAGGAAAGTCCACTTAAAATGGTGCAGAAATCATAGAGATTGAAGCATAAATCAATGGGTGACCGTTTTCCTTACTGAGTCCCATTTCAGCCTAATCTGTGATTCTTGCCGTACTTTCATACTGAGAGAACTCACTACCTTCTCTCCAATGTCTGAGAAATCGACCATTACAGCAGCGGAGGTCTTATGAACCGGAAAGGCATCATGTTGGATGGCCGCACATACCTCCATGTCTTTGAAAGAAACACTATGTCTGCTAAGAGGTATAATGATGATGTCTTGGATTCCTATATTCACCTTTTCAGGGGTGAAGTTGGTCATGATTTTCTTTTAATGGACCACAACACATGACCACATAGAGCATTTCAGGTAGATGAATTTCTGGAAAGTGATAATATTCGCCTGATGGATTGGCAAGCAAAAATTCCAGGCATACAATCGTATAAAGCATGTCTGTGAAGCTTTGGAGAGGACAATTGTAATTTACAACAACCCTAAGAGAACCATCCAAGACATGCGTATTTGAAAGAAAGGGACCAATTTCCACAGGAACTCATAAACTCCCTTATTTCCAGCATAAGAGTATGGTACGAGACCTGTATATCTGTAAGAGGGGAACATACACTCTATTAACTCATTTTTTCTTCTTTTCTGCAATTGCGATTCATACCTTTAAATTCCGATGAATATTACACACGATCATGCGTGAATATTATTATAACTATTGATCGTTTTTTTTTGTTTTATATCAACCCAATATACAAACAAAATTTCATTAAAATATGTCCAGTAGCTCTAGAGATAATCGATCAAATTGGACAATTCTCTTAATTTTGAATACCAGTGTATTTAATAGCTGCATTTATATTTGTAAATCATATACTTTCGCTTAGGTGTTAGATGTATAAATCCTTTGCATTTATAACATTGAAAAGTTTTAGTTACATATAAACATAATAATTTTTACTTTTAAGATAAGTATAATAGCAAAATATGAATTTAATACAATTTTCTACAAACATAACTTTAGGATTGAAATACTTCATAAATGTTTTGCAAATATTGTGCTTAGCTTAGATTAGTGAGTTCTTATTTAAAAGAATAACATTCACCGTATTAGAAAACATTTCACAATGTGGGAAATATCAGCAGTATGAAAAAAGTAGGTTTTGATGAAAGTGGATCAGAATTTTGAAAAAAAAGAAACTTTAGAAAAATGGGGAAAAGCTATATATCTGTGGAAAAACATGTTTGTATGCAATTTTGGAATTAAATTTACTTTAGTTCTGTTTTACCAAATTCTCAAAAATGGTACATGTACGTAATCAACAAACCCCCCCAAAAATTTGGCTGAAAAATCAAAGAATACAAGATTTGAAGTAGTTTTATGTTTTCGTTCCGATAACCATTAGTTACTTATGTTTACAAAAGCGTATTTCATTTTAATAATAGTTGTATAGTGTTTAATTTTCAGAGATAGTCAGAAATAAAACTAGATTCATTGTGCTTAACTTAAATTTGTGAGTGCTTCAGATTTTATTGTTTGATTGATTATTCATAAGTGTTACACTTAGAATCAACACGATGGCGATTGGCGATGAAACTCATATTTTTGAGGTACCACTTCAAATGACGTTCTTGTCACTGAAATGGTATTCATATCTCTCTCCAAACTTCAGGGGTTTCCAAAAAGGAACATTTGATGAAGTATATCTACACCACACTTAATTAAGTCTATACAAATTCCATTAATTAATTAATTACCATTTCTTGGAATGTTTGGGGACTATCATTTAATTTAAAAGTTCCATGCGTGATGCTTAAGTTGCTGTATTTTTATGGTAAGGAGTAACAGCTATTTACAAATAAGTAGTGCCGTTTTATAGCCAACAGAGAGTTTGCGATTTTCTCAGATGTAACACAATCCTCTCTTGTGATATTTCGTCTCTTAAAATGAAAAAGAAGCTTTAGTTTCATAATTACATATTAAGTATGCTCTACACACTTCTGGAATCCTGTATTCTTCCCCTTTTCAAGACACATAAAGTATTCAAAATATATTTGATCCCAACATCAACACACAACCAGAATTTTAATCCATATATATCAGATGTATTTTCCTCGTAATACATAAATTTGCAAAGTGCATATGGCAATTGTTAAAGATAATTCCGTTAATATAGTTTTATTCACTATGAAACATAACTTTGTATATTCCACAAAAAAAATCAAAACTAAGAGAAAAAAAGAAATTTTTCCTTTACATGCCAAGTGGACCAAATCGATTTATCATCAAATCATAGGAATTGTAGAAACTGTCTTAAATTATCTCGTTATCATTTCACTGAGTACTAGAATATCTCATTATTTTATTTTAGTTGTTAAAGTCTAGAACAACCCATTGCTTCTCTGGCTTAAACTAGTACAATAAAAGCATTCAATGCTTCTAAGAAAATGTTCCATAAATATAATTTAAATTTGTGGAGATCCTCTTTGATCTCACATTTTTGAATACATTACAATACGGAAGCAGAAAGCACCCAAACCCACGATGAAGCTTTATTTTCTGCAATATTGTTTTATAACTGAGGTATATTTCCCCGACGTATCAGGTCTTCAAACTGGTAAGAGACATTAAGTTTCATCTGGGCCTTAAGATTGTCAGAAGAGTCAACAATATATTGTGCAATAATTATTTTGTCCATTTGTTTTCCAGAATAGCCGCAGTTTAGTTCAGGTATTTAACTTTCATAGTGAATCTTGAAAATCGAATCACTATTTTATTCATCACCATTTTAATTTTCGTTGAATTTATGAAGAACAGATGATGTTATGTTTAGAAAAATCATAAATTTTAAGTCCTTTTAAGCGATTTGGAAAACATTTGAGGTCAGACATACGTTTTTGTTAATAGTTATAACAACTATCCTGACTGACATTCAGCTACAATAGATGTACAATCTTTGCATGCGCGAAAGTATAATAAGGACGAGGACAAAAAAGGATATGTCAATAGCAGATGGTTTATACCTCCATGCGGGGCTTTTAATCATTCTAGGTGGAATATTGATTTATATGCTTGCTATACAATCGTAAAAATATATGCTGTGTTTTTAAAAAAAATCAAAAATATAATAAAGTTTTGAAATTTCGTTCAGCTGATATAAACGTTTAAAAATAATTGCTTTTCAAAGAAACTTTCCTGTCAAAATGACCACTTCAGTTATTCAAGTGTTAAGCATGTTTAAGTATTCTTGCAATTTCATTCTAGAATAGTACAGAGTTGCCAGATATATTGATATATATACAGAGAGAGGCCAGATATATTGACGCAACTTCATATCATAATACTACACCCTTTTGCCACCACAGGGAGCGTTACGCATAAAAGGTCATTCGCTTTGTGAGGTTCTTAACCTTCCATAATATACCCATTATCCTGGAATCGGCTGAATCTGGACTCATCGGATCAATGATAATTCTTCACTGCTCAACATTTCAATCTTTATACTCTTGAACGAATTGGAGAGTTTGGTTTTTGGTTAATCACCGAAAACAAGTTGTTTTCTTTTGTGACTATACAGCTGTGAAGTTCTATTCTTTTAAGTTCTCGTCGCAGTGGGAGCGTTAATTTGCCTCTATGTTAATTTTTAAGCATTTCCATGAGTTCAACGGTTGATGTTAAACAGAGTTTTCATCGGTCTTCTAAGACATCTTCAGTCGCTATAGATTAAAAGCTTTTTTTTTTCTTCAAATACATTTATTCCTATATAAGTTTTTGGCTCACCACTATCATTCAAAGTTTTGCTAATACGCTGGACTTTTCTCAACCTACTTCTGGCAAAGTATATATAGTAAAATTGGGAGTCGATCCAATCTATGGTTTGATTAGGGGTCGATGAATGAATACCAATGCTATTCAATCGCAAATTTGTTGACAGCAACGCAATATATACAATTTTCATTTAGAATGATATTTGTAATTACAATATAGTAAGTAAAGTTTTTGTAATAGATTATAACTTATTTAATTTCTCATTCCTGCATATTTTTTTAAATAATTATTTATCTTTTTTTACCTTATAAAGTATGCAAGTTTCGTGATGAGTTCTCATTCTCAGACTTGTGAGAAATGATTCTTGCTCCTTTTTGTTACAAGATGGCCTAAATTAGAGAACATCCTTTTAAATCATGACTGTTTCATCAACTTTTCAAGAAAAATAATGAACTATCAAGCCAATTATTATTACACACCGAAATACAGTAGTTATCCAGAGGTGCATGTTTACAATAACTTGTTGAATTGTTTCAACAATTACAAAATTTCTTACTGAAATCAATCCAACTTTCAGTGATGAATTGAAAAAAACATAAAAACAATATTTTTTATTTAGCCGATGTATTTTCAAAGTTCAGTAATATTCAAACACGTCACCGAGGAAAAGATATTACGTTAATTCAAGCACGAAAAATTATTTTAAGTTTAAGTTAGATTAAACTTGTTTAAATCTTCATTATTACTTAAAAATTTTGAGCTCTTTTAAAATTTACGATAATTGGATATAACCACGTAGTATTTGAAATGCATACAATTCATCACCAAAAATTAAACGATGATTTTAAATTACGCTTTGGGGATTTTAATAATATAGATATATCAGAATGGAGTATTGCTCCAGTTTCTCCTCAAGTTGAAAATAAGGACAGTCATTTGGAAAATAAAGTCTTTTGAATTATTAGTAAGATTGAAGTAAAGATGCTTTTTTTAATAATTTAGCTGTGAGTGAATTAGGAAATTACGTACGAATATAAATATTTCGTAAACATATCCAAAACTTGTAAAATGTCATTTCCCGTTTTAATTGTATTCTCAAGCTCATACATGATGAATCTGGCTTCAGTCATGTTAAATCTATTTTAACAAAGAAGAGAAATAAATGAAATATAAAGCTCAGAGACGAAGTAAGACTGAAATAAACAAAATTTGAACCAAATATTGCTAATCTATCCAAGAGTCATCAAGCCCATAATTTTCATTGATTTTTGTAAAAATTTGATTTTGTCCGAATCAAAAGAGATATAAAAAAAATAACTGTTTCTTAAATGATTTAATTTATTTAAATAACAAATAAGTTTTTTCGCTTCTTTTTAAACATTCTTTATAGAGGGGATTGATAAGAGAAATGAAAAATTTTTGGGTGTTGATGATAAAAACATTTTGGCGTACACTGGCGTAGAGCAACATGCATTCTTGTTACAGAAATGATCCATTCTACTTTTCTGCAGCATTACTTAAAATATAAATTGCCTGAGACAACATTAAGTCGTTGTACTGCTGGGTCAATCAAGTGCTCTTATGTATTTGCAGAATTATGTCACATAGGGCCTTTTTATTGGAAAAGTGGAGCAATTTAAATTAAAGATTAACGAAGAAATAGCCATTGCAAAATCAAGCAAACTCTTTTAGAATAGCAATTAATGAAAAGAAACCCATTTGTGTCATTCATTAAGTATGTAACTTATTAAATTTCTTGATTCACGAAGAAAAATTATTTTAAAGAATTACTTCAATACCACAAAAAGTAAAAACAAAAAACAAAAAGAAAACTTTAAGATGCTCTCCTGTAAAATTTTTTAAAAAAGGCTATATATATATATTTATAAGGAATTAAAAAAAAAAAAAACTAAACAACTAAACTCAGATGTGGTATAATGAAAAAAAGTTAAATATTTGAAATTATACATTTATTAATTTAGCCTGAAACAGAGGTGATTACATGGTGACATCGAAGGACAGAGAGCAATCTGCGTGCATTCGATTCCTTGAATTACCTATTGCAAGTTTGAAGAAGACTGATGAGTAGTTTTACCATCGTGGCTAAAGTGAAAGGGTGGAATATTCCATGCTTATAATTTACATGCTATGAATTTTTCAAATCACGTGGTATTGGAGGGAGAGATCTTCATGTATTTTAGCTGGAGATGAAGAGTCTGGAAGGGAATATTCCTTCTACTTTGAAGCGTGTGAACAGTTGAGTGAGAAAACTTCAAGAGCAAGTGATTACTTAAATTAAAAGCTCAAATGGATTTGTATCGGAAAACAAAGATGAATTCTTTGCTGTGATAGTTAAACTATGGGATAAATTAAGATATTAAGTTTAATTTAAATGAAACATTACACACACACGCACGCACGCACACGCACACACACACACACACATATATATATATATAAATATAACAAGGAACGATCCGAAGGATTAAAGCAACCTCCGGCAGCTACGCAAACCGTAATGCTACCTGTCATCGCACCATTTATATCCCATATTACACCTACCATTTATTCTCCAACTGATGTTAGCAACTGATCTGTCAGTTCAGTAGTATTCTGGTACGGCTACAGTTGCATACACTGCTCGTCTCCCACGTGATCTACTAGCGACAGTTTGGTGAACATTTAATTCTAGGTTTCTTAATTCCGTTTCGATTTCTTCTAGCCGCATATATTTGTTCCAAGCGAATGCAGTGTATATATATATATATATAAGCTGCTGGCCACATAAAATGCAACACCCTGAAGGAAGCATGTAAACCATGAGAAATTTACATCATGCGTTTGCGACAATTAGCTATGCAAATCATTAGCATTGCAGCGCAGACGCATATCAAGGGTGAGCGTAGCGCCAATCGCAAGCGCTATGTAAGGGAAGAACAGATAGGCGATTTGAAGTACGGCAAATGTTTTTTCGTGCTTTTTTGCGTAAGCTGGTTACCTATGCCTCGTGGAAGGCATCGAACGTCTTTTGACCAAGTTTCTGAATTCGACCGAGGAAGAACAATATCCTATAGGGATTGTGGGTTATCCTTCTGAGAAATCAGTCAACGTTTGGATGAAACCATGCAACTGTGATGCGGATTTGTGATCACTGGATGCAGGAGGGAACGACGGACCGACGGGGCCGATCGGACCCAACTCGTTGCACTACTGGCCATGATTACACTACTGCCCGATGTTGGATTTAGATCCTAAAGTATAATTTTTTTGTAGAAATATTAATTTTTAATCTTCAAAATGGGTTATAAAATGGAAACTACAGCTCATGATAGACTGCTGGTAATTAAAATGTTGAAGTATGTAAATTTCTTAGAAAAATGCAAAAGTTGTTTTAAAGTCACGCATGTGTTCAAAAATCATCAAAAAGTAAAAACAGTCGGAACACGCTAAAATATTTCTGGAAGAGGATGAAAGGAGGTCCTAGATGACAGAAATAGTCATCTAGGACCTCCTTACGAAAAGTGACCGAAACTCCAATTGTGAGTGCTCCGAAAATTGCTGCAACCACTTCTTTTACGATACAAAGACCTGTTTCTTTAGAAGAATTTCAAGATTACTCAGGAAAGAAGGCTTTAATGGTTGTGTGGCCAGTAGAAAACCTTTAATTTTAAGTGAAACCAGAAGAAAAGGCTTTCATTAATTGAAATTTATATTTCAACGTCTCCAGACTTCAGGAATCAAGTTATATTTAGTGAAGAGAGTAAATTTATTGCTTTTGGAAGTGATAAGCGAGATGCTATGTTCAGTGTAAGCTTAACAATGAGTTGCTTCCTAAACACACCATTTCTACTGTCGAGTATGAGGGTGGCTCTGTACTCATATGGAGTTGTATATCAGCCAATAGTGTGGAGGTTAATGGGATCGTAGACACAATTCAATACTTGAACATGCTGAAAAATAATTTAAAGTAAAGTGCTGAAAATTTGGGTTTAGGATCGAAAATTTCATTTTTCAACATGATAATGATCCTAAGCATATGACTACAATTGTTCAATTGTGGCTGTTGTACTACTGTAGAACTCAGTTGCACACTCCACTACCTGATCAAAACATTATTGAAAATTTATGATCACAGTCAAAAACATCTGTCTAAAAGCACCATATCACAAAGTAGAGACCACTTAAAAACCGTTTTAAGAGAATCAATCGAGAATATTTTAAATCACAAATGAAACAACCCAAAATCTGGTTAAATTGAAACCAAGCTACCTGGAATCCGTCATTAATTTGAAAGGGTGTACAACTAAAATATTAATTTGTCTTTTTTTTAAGTTTTCATTTAAAAGTTAAGCCAGGTGTATTCTTAATTTTGTGGCTTAATATGTTGTAGTTTCTGCTTAACAATTATATAATTAATTTACTAAACGGGTTTCATACTTATTTCCACGTCTAGTACATTTCTTAAAATTTATCTTATCACTTAGAGATCTATGTTAATTTTATATAAACATTCAGTATAACTTTTTTATACTTTTAAAATTGGAAATGGAAGATGTATACTCAATTTTGGGTGTCAATATGTATATATATTCTTTTGAGTAGAAATAATGTTGTAGGAAAACGTAATGATATATCAGTTCAAATAAGTGCAATAAATTTGATAAATCTGTTAGATTCTTAAGTTCATACTGTATAATGAAAATAAAGAAGAAAAACAATCATTTTTCGCAGGAATATGTGGAAACTAAATAACCTTAATCATAATTTAATAAATTTAGGAAATTATTATCATTAAGAACGATTATAATAAGTAACCTAATTCAGAGTATGAATAAAGCTAGAGTAGTGGGTACTTAATTTAAGCTGAAGCATAACCTATGACCTAAGAGGCACGCTCGATGATTATATTAAAACCGTTAACATAGTCTCTAAAGAGCTATTTACAAGCTAAAATTAATGCGCTACTATATGTACATAATTCTGAGTATATGTATATATGACTATATGAATATAATTATATTTATTAATAAGATCACGCTTAGGATTTATATAATTATACATTACTTAATGGAATTAATTATTATTACTACTGTAACATGAATGGAATTTGATCATTTTTGTATTATGAAAGCACATGCGTGAAACGTATATTTAAATAAGATGTATGATGATGATGCCTTATGAATGTTTATTATAACAATATCTATTTCCCATTTGATTTTAGGATATTATATTAACCTTAATATTTCATTCTTTATTGCATCAAACAAGTTTCTGACATTATTTAAATTCATCGAAGTGATATTAGAATTATAGAAATCATGACGAATGCAATTTCATCAAAATAATAGTAAAGGCAAAATATGGGGAACGGAAAAATTAATAAATGTACAAACTATGATTAATATTTCTTTTACTAAAATTTTACTCACTTCATCAGACCTATGATAAATTTTAAAAATTTATTTGGTATCATTTGTGAAAAAATACTTTTCTCGATGTTTCGTTTGATCCTTGTATTTCAATTTCGATTCCATGAAGAGTCCATTGTGAAGCCGGGCTTATAGAAGTTTTATTTAAGGCAAGTTCTCCCGTTAGCAAGGTGTAGCAGTTTGGAGACTAGGGCCCTTGTTCTACTTTTAAGTACGACGTTAATACTCAATCAAGAATCTTAATTTGAAGCATATAAATGGCCAACTCTCTTCCTCTAATAGTTATTCGGAAACTTAGAGAAACAAAAACTTTTCCTTTTAACTGAAATATCAAGGTTTGCGCTGAAAAGAGAAGAATTGTTTGCAAAATACATCAAAACATTTAGTTAAACTTAATATAATATTAATGCAGTACAAATTGCTGACATTGGCAAAAGTGCATAACAGGAAACATGCTCAGTATTCCTGTAGATTAGTTTAGATTACACGATAATATCGAAATTTTTTGATTATTACTAAGAACAAAGCGAGATATTTGTATAAAATTTATTCTGCATTTTAAGTGAAGGTAATGTTCATAATGATGTAAATCACAGCTATAAAAATTATTTTTTTTTTTTGATTTTGGAATACGATAGATTCATGTAAACTCAGAATATGTAGATGAGAGTTCAGTCTATTAAGTTTTACAATGATAACCTTTAAGCCCAATAAATGATGGAAGAAACGTATAGCTCTGAATGATAACTATCTTAAATCGGAAGAATAATAAATAAAAATTAAATTTCTATTTATATTACCTTTTAGTAAAAGTTAAATTTTTGCGATAACCGGGGATAATAACTAAAACTTTATGATAGTGCGGCATACATCAATCTGCAGATACAATATTAATAGATATAACTTACAACATAATATACATAAAGATTACTTGATATGCAGAATAATTTTTACCCTATTATCTGGGTTATTTCTTAGGAATAATTATAACTTAATTATACATTCTAATGTGTTCACAATAGCAAGAAATATCTACAAAAATATAAACAGTCGCAATTCAATGCAATGACAAATATGTTTGACCTCAAAACATGGCTATAAGGGGAAAAAACAAGGAGGAAGATCCATTTTTGTCACAATGGAGCAGTCCCGTAATTACCAGTGCTGGTAAATCGGTTTACCGTTAAATTGCGAATTTTATCCTCAAATGGTTACCTTAAACTCCCCATGGATTTTATCAGTAATTCGATAAATTAGGCATTTAACTATAATATACTTTTCATTTGACATCTACAGTTACTCATACATTATTCATGATAGAGAAAATTAACTTATTGGTCGGACCAGAAATTAGAAATTTTGCATGTTAGTCCGCTTCTGGGACACACATAAAAAATAAAATATATTATTAAAATCGCTTAAAAAGAGCTGGTGACTTTTCAACAAGAAACTATGAAAGATGAATATATTCCAGTGAAGTGCAATTCTTTGAGAATTTTGATGTCAATAAGAGAGGTATCTGAAATATTTTTCTCAACGGTGGTATTATTTTGTATAAAATTTAGATCGCAATTAGGAGACGTTTTGATCAATCCCGTGTCTTTCATTCTCACTTTTGAAAATGATCACGAGTGGATTACGTATTAAATTAAGTATTTTAAAATTATCTTTTTCTTAGGGAAAGTGTTTCCTTCATAAATTTTTCATAAAGAATGTTTTTAAGTAGTTGTTGAACTATATTTAGTTTATTTTTTCATGCGATTGCTTCATACATTGTAAATATCAAATTAAGTGTTTTATTACTATATATTTTAGGGATTCACATAATGATTTAATAAAAAAATGTCATTTAGGCTATTAAATAAAATTCATTTTCTTTCTCTCTCTCTCTTTCTTTTTTTTTTTTTTTTTTTGTTGGGGAGTGTGTTTAATACACCCCATTGGATATTATTCAAACATACCACTGTATACTTTTTAATTCTTTTTTTAAGTTGAACTATATAAAAAATAATGTAAAATACAGGGGTTGGACAAAAATAGGGAAACACCTTTTAAAAAACATGTTTCTTTGCTTAATATGGTGTAGGAAACCCGTTGGCATCCAAAACAGCTTGCAGTCTTCTCGGAATGGATAAATACAGTTCCTGTATGTGTGCCAAGGGAATATTATACCATTCTTCCTGCAAAACGGTGGCAAGTTCAGATAACGATGTTGGCGGTGGATAACGAGAACGCACTTTCCGTTCCAATGTAGACCACAAAGGTTCGATAATATTCAGGTCTGGTGACTGTGGTGGCCAGGGGAGATGGGACAAATCCTCCTCGTGCTCAGAAATCCAGTCCTGGATAATGTGAGCTGTGTGAACAGGGGCTTTGTCGTCTTGGAAGACACCATCACCATCGGGGAACAAAGTTTGTACCATGGGATGAACTTGATCTGCCAAAATGTCCACATAAGTCTTGGCAGTCATGTGCCCTGACACAGTTATCATGGGGCCAGCAGAGAACCACGATATGGCTGCCCAAACCATAACAGAACCCCCGCCAGTTTCACTCTTGGCAACAAGCAGTCTGTATTATAGGCTTGAGATGACGTTCTCCAGACGTAAACTCGGCCAGAAGTGGGAAACAATGTGAAAGAAGACTCGTCAGACCATATTACACGCTTCCAATGCCCTATAGTCCAGGCTTTATGACTTAAACACCACCTTTTCCTGTTACGGGCAATAGCATCACTGATGAGTGGCTTCTCAATTGCAGCACGGCCAGAAATTCCCTGTTTATGAAGCTCCCTTCTAATTGTTTTGGTACTCACAGGGTTCTATAACACAATATTCATTTCAGCAGTAACCTTTGCAGCTGTGGTCTTCTTATTTTTCGTCACAATTGCCCTTAATGATCGTCTGTCACGATCACTCAGCACACACTTTCGTCCGCGCTGTGATTTAGCAGATGATATTTTTCCGCTTTTCGAATATGCGGAATAAATCTTCGATACAGTACCTCTTGAAACACTAAACACCTCGGCTACCTTGCTTACGGAAGCACCTACCATACGTGCTCCAACAATTTGCCCACGTTCGAAGTCTGTTAACTCTGACATAATGCAATGACAACCTCACATAACTGTACTCCGACAACAACTGAACTGTTTAGCACATTTACGAAGTTGTATAGGTGGCGTTAGTAGTCAAAAACGCCAGCGCCACCTACATATTTCATTAAAATCAATCTTTCTTTTCAAACATGCATTTTACAAGGTGTTTCCATATTTTTGTCCACCCCCTGTATATTCATAGTGATAAAAAATGTCTTCTTCCTTTCACACTGACAATTATTATATTATTATTTAGCAAATATTGAAAATATTCCATTCTCCCGTTTATTGAAAAACAAAACAATTTTTAATGAAGAAGAGGATTTTTCTTAATTGTTGGCCATCTGGTTAAATTTTTCAATGTAATTTATAACCGTTATTTTAATTGTCTAGAGTAGGTGCTGCACATATGCATTTTTTTAAAAAATCTTCTTGATATATGTGTATTTTCCTATATTTATATGTTTTTTTATTAAATGTTATCATAAATCTGCTTCCATTTTCTGTTAAATATATGTGAAAAACATTTTTTTTGTAAAATATTTATACGCGTACTCATAAAAGTCTTATACACTCAGGAAAATTGAAAAAAGAGAACCACGAAAAGAGCTTCGGATTGAAATGAAATTTAATGCGCATAGTGATACAAATGAGAGATTCACTTCACCTTAAAATCAAGTCAATTAAGGAAATACTGGGATTACAATTAGAAAAATACAATATAATTCAAGAGCATGTCAAATAGCATTCTGCTACTATACATTGAGTTGATTACACTTCAGTTGTTATGTTGAGGCAAATGGAACCGAAATCTTGAACAGCCACTACGAAATCATGTACAGAGTGACACGGTGAAATCCGACGTGTTAATTGGTCACGCAAATGTTCTATTGCGAACAAGTTCGAGGAGCTTGCTGGCAGTGAAAAGTTTTAGCATGACATAGAAAGCCTTGAACGACTAGAACTGTATGTGGACGAGCATGACGTTGCAGCAAAATTCCCCTGGAAGACCATTTAGGAAAAGCTTCACTTGAGCTCAAATATTGTCATCAACATAATGCTGGTTTGTTAAGGTAACACGTAGCGAAATTTGAATGGACCACTATTGTAGGCTATGGACTCTCAGACCATTTCGCCTTCTGTGCGGGGGGACATAGCATGATTGGACCGCGTGATTATAAATGTACTGTTCACCATGGCTTCTCCATATACGTACAGAGTTATTATCTGCCCCCAAAACGAAGCGGGAATCATCAGTAAACCCCTCGTTTTGTCAATATGTGACATTCCATATTGTTTTGATTTGGTACTACTTTTGACAGAGTCACCACTGTTTTGGTGTTTGGTGTTTTGGTGTACATGAAAACTACTCTTGGATTGCAGATTTGCTTCCGTAAAGCGTTTGGAAATGGTATGTGGAACAACTTGCAGTCATAGATCTGTTCATATCGTGGAACGAGTTACTGTGGGATTTACGAGCAATGACGCACAATCCTTCGAGCATTTCGCCTCGTCGTCTTTATGATCGATTCTGTCCCGAAACTCCATAATTGTATACCATATGTTGTCCATTGCTCCCTAAAGGTTCTGACGCGAGATTTCGAACTACTGACATGGCGAGAATTACAGAGCGTCGAACTGACTGCGGTTTTCATGGCGATGATGAGGCCTCTCTCAAACTGGTCTAACTGTGCGAAATATCTTCTCAAACGCCTAATATCACATTCAACGTGTACTAAAATCTTAGAATCGGAACGGGATCATTACCTTCTCCTTTTTTCTTGACTAAAGAATAATACTTTATGGGTGGATACGATAACGTTGAGAATAAAGAAATCACAGAAAACGACTTAGATGAGGCAACACTTTCCCTTCAAGCATTTTTCAACTAATAAGTTTAATCTAATAATTCGTATTCTTTAATGTCAATATCTAAATAAATGATCTTTAAACTTACCCTATAGAACAGTATATTTGTTTATTTAGAACTTAGTTGTTGTGACTGAATAAATTTAATTTAATAATAAATTTGAGAGCCGTATCAAAGGTAACAAGGATTCAAACAAAATCTTTAACAGTCGGTTAATTGTATATTAGGGGGGAAATTGTTACATTAATTGGCTTATAATCTTAAATTAAGAAAAAAAAAAAAAAAAATTCGAGTGCTGACGTTAATCACATACTTGTTGAATTCTGCAAATAACTCGTTTCTTGTTGTAACAAATATTTCAATTAATCGAGTTAACGTGTTGTTAATTTTTATCAACCAGCAGCAACACGGATTGATTCTTCAGATAAAAAATACATTACAATTTTTTGAGGGTAATCCCTGTTAATAGAATTAAGAATTAGATGATGTTACCTTAATTAATCGTGCATTTCGTTTTAACGAGGTGAATTTCAAGATAATGAGAAAATGCTAGAGGAGGGGGGAAAGATAATGGAGTTTCGTCACGTTTTTCATGAAGGTAAACATTTGAGCTCTGTAAAACAAAGGTAAAAGTCTTGATTTTCCGCATAGCATAAGTGCAATGTGGAAACTGGAAAAATATTTGAAAAAATGAATAATTCTTTTTCGTTCACTTACATCAGCAAATCAAACATGTTTTTTCTGAAAGTTAATCATATTTTAGAGGTATTTAAATATTACGCTGATCCCTTCATGGGAAGTACAGCGATTACTTTGATCATAAATTTGAAATTCATTAAGAAGCTAGACCAACAAATGATGAAGAATTTCTCGCTGAAAAGCTAGCGTTCGCTCTTTTTTTCTGGATGAGTGAAACAACTGCTTTTGTGAAAAGCATAATTAATTTTTTACAGATGTATATTGTCTTCTGAATTTTTGCTTTTATAATTCACTCAAAGTTTTCCTAATTATTTTTTAAATAAATAAATAATTGAATGTGCTTAAGTATTTTAAATATATACAGCCATCCCTTAAGAAATATAGTACATCATTACATTAATTGATTCAATTTCTTTATTGTTTTTCATGCGCCCAACCTTTTTCTTCCAACACCTTCCATGTTTAATATATCATCATAGACATGATTTGGGAATCAGGTTTATTTCTTGTCTATTTCGATATAGATCAGTCTTTTATTTCGGGCTTTTAAACATTTATTCTTTTCATAAAAATGTCTTATTAATACAGAAATCTCTTAACCTACTCTGTAATGAACGTCCTACTCCCATAACCGAAATCGCTCTTCAAACATGTTTTCTCTTACTATCAAAGAATAATATTTGAATTATGATAAGGGCTTTAGGCTCAAAATGTTCAATTATTCTGTAATATTAGTTTTCATAATCCTATAAAGAAATTGTGACCTTGATATTGATCAAGACTTCAAAAATCACAGCAAAGCTGACTTAAATATTTACTATTTCATAAGAAGTTCTAAGGAGTCTGTGAGAAAATGTTTTTATCACAAATTATTCCAGAAATAATTACATTCTTAAGGATCTACGAGCATTATTTTCTACAATCAACCATGTGAACAAATCTGGCTCAGAAAATAACATTTGTTAGCATAATATTCTTTTTCATTGAAATCAAATTCATTTTTTCAATTAAAATATGTTTGAAGTGGGAAGTATTCTAAAGTTTAAATTATTGCTGAACAATAACTGAGATACTTGTATTAAATTTATTTTGTATATTAATAGATCTTTAAGTACATAATATTATAAATTAGGGTTATTAATGTTGATTCATTTCGTTTCAGGAAGCTTTAGATTGAAATAACCCGTAATGTGGAGAAGGTAGAGTTCAAATTGTTGATGTCAGAAATAATATGAGTCAGAAAAGTCAAGAAGCTAAGGGGTAAATATATAATTCTGGATACTGACTTTGTAGAGAAGTCTTAAAAATAATAAGTAATAATTAAGTTTCGACCTTATTTACATTTTCAGTTATATTTAAGACTTTACGATACCCTAGTATAATAAATAAAGTCTTATAGTATTATGGCTTATATTAATCTACGGCTTCCTGTAACTAGTAGTCATGGCTGTGTATTTCCAGCCAGTAATGTTTCAATAGAGTCGTGGTTTCGAGCCTGGTGCCAGTGTAGGCCCAACGTGTTGTGGGGCTTTAGCATGTCAGATTTGTCAAGGTTCAAATTATTTCCACTGTAGTGCTTTGAAAGCTTGAAGAATGAAATTCCAGCCTCACCAGTTCCGTCCTCACCTTTTTACTAACTACGAAGTCTATCGCTATTGGGCCTAATGCTATTTCTGAATATCATTTTAAATAACAATCAATCTATCAATAAAATTCTTTGAACCAAGCAAATCAATATTAATAGTTATAATTTGTAGTAATATGTGCATAAGGATCACAATAAAGATGCAGAATAAATTTTTTTAGGTATCTCAAAAATAAAATAGCAATAATAAAAACAATACATACCCCCCATATATTCCACTTTCTGTACTTAATATCATTAATTTTACATGAATACTTTTTATAATAAATAAATAAAATCATTGGAGAGAGAAATACGCTCGATTTAAATTTTAAGATTGAGTAATAACAAATGACAGTATCGGTTAAATCAAAAGAAGGAACTTAATACTCTCTCACTGCTCTGATATAGCCACTTTAAATAAATAATTAAAAATTTAAGTCATCTTGACAGAAGACAGAATGCAAGCGCGCTTTTGACAACCGGTTAACCCATTAACCGCCATAACTACAAGGAATGTTTTTTTTTCTCCTATACAAATATTATTTACCAAATTAAACATGTATAACATAAATTTACAGTGAAAATGAAAAAAAAATGCTATTACCTGTTGAAAAATAGAGTGATATAGGAATACAAAGTGAGTATGATTGTATTAGGAAGTACACATTTCTTTGAATGGAGCAATTAGTCAATTTGAGTTGAGTAATGTTTTAGAAATCGACAAATCACTTTATATCTAATTTAATACCAAAATTTAAAATACATTTATTTTAGAAATACCTATCTTTTTGGTTGAAACATTCAATCATGAAAGGCTCCACTGCAATTATGATGTGAAGCTACTTTACATACTTTGCATCTATAAACAATTTGACTGTGGCCTTTTTTACAACGCATTCTCCTATTATTTTCTGACTTTGTGATAAAATGTCCATCAAATCCTTCTAATGTCTCGGAAATGCTGAATTTAATGGGTTTTCTTATTACTGATCTATTTCTGACTAACTCTCTAATATCAACTAGTGTTTGCAAAAGGCATAATGAATACAAAAGGAATAATCTCAAATCTGAAGTCTAAAAGAGGATTTTTATTTCCAATAGTAGACAGACGTGATATATTACATGTATTTACTAAGAACACATCATTATAACTAGCAAATATTGGCCACCACTATTTCTTAATTCTTTCTCTGTAATTAGGTACTTGATTCTCGCACAAATCAACTCCTCCCATTTTGCAATTGTACTGTTCAATTAGATAAGGTTGAGATATTTTTCTTATGCATTCTGGAACAAAAGAAAGCACTTTTTAGGGGTTCAATTTTTCCAAATGTTGAACCAACGATTACAACAGAATTGTCATTCTATCGGACGAAAATTATTTTTTTTTTATCTTCATATTGGAAATCGTATTAATCATTGTCCTTTTTACAATGTTTTTATGTATTTCATTTGGTGTGTGTGTCATCAAATTTTCAATCGTTAATTCAACCAACTTCCCATTAAGCTAAAGCTCTGAATCTTTGGAAATCATTCTGACTCGCTTAATAATGCAATATTTAGACATTTGAGTCAAGTTTTAACTAATATTTCAGTATTTTTTTAATAATGCAGTTTGTAGTAATGTGGCGCCAACTGTAGAAGATATATTGAACTATGTTGTAGAGTGACCTTAAAGACGAGATAAATAGATGAGGGTTTCTTACAACCGTTTCTTAAGCGTTTTTATGTATTTCACTTGGTGTGTGTGTGTCATCAAATATTCGATCGTTAATTTAATCAACTTCCCATCAAGCTAGAGCTATGAAACTTTGGGAATCTTTCTTACTCGCCTAACAATGCAATATTAGACACAAGTTTTAACTAATATTTTAATATTTTTTATAATAACAAACTTCATCACCACATAAAAACGGGATTCTTTTAAGAAAAACGTTGGATTTTATCACGAATCATTTCGAATGCGTTTCACCTTTTCTAGTTGGCACATTTGAATCCGGTTTGTGCTGTAGTACTAAAAACTTTATTTTTTAGATGACAAAGAAGATGAAAGGACGTGAAAAAGTTATCAAAGTGAATTGCATGACTGACGGATGATTCAACAATGCTAAGCAAATTTAAAACCACACTTCCACATAGGCATATTCTTTGTATTCTGATATTTTTGCATCTGCCGACTTATCAGCATGAATATTATAATTAAATATATAGCCATCAAATGATGACAGAGTCAGTGTTTTGTATCCAATTCTCATCAGTTTTCCTTTTAAAAGCATCTTTGAGGAATGTTTGCCTCAAAAAGGAATCACTTACTCATTTATTTCTTATTCTATTTCTTATTTCTGCATACTGCTATTTCTTATTTCTGTATACTGCTATTTCTTATTTCTGTATTTCAAATTTTATTTCTTATTTTTGTATACTGCCAACGTGACATAGATTCTCATACCATAGGAAAAGAAATGTCCTTATCAGGAGACCAATACATTTATTCAAGATGTAAAGAATGATATCCAGTAAGCAATAAGAGTCAAGTAAATCTTCAAGTGTAGAATTCAGATGCAATAAATTCTGGACGATTCATTGCTGAGTGCTTAAATTTGTTTGTTCAAAGAAGAGAAAGCATGCCTGAGCCAAAAAGAAGATCGAAAATCTCTCCACTACTGTCTTGGACTTTTGTCTAATATAATTTCTTGTATACCTTTTCCGTCATTTTTGCATAAGACATAACTGTACGGTTCTTTATTTTTTATAAATTTCAAGTTTTCAGTTTTTTGTTATGAACTTTTTAGTATGACAAATGATATTTTAGAGGGTTAAAACATTTACGAGAACTTCAATTTTCTTAGCAGTATCATTTGGCAAAAAATCATTATCATTCTTCAAAACATTATCAATTCCTTATTCTTCGTCATTTGCTTTTGAAATTTCTGGTGGAACAATAACAATATCAGTTTCACTCTGTGCTTCACCATCACTTAAATCCTCAGGATTTCATTTATAAAATCTTCCTAAGGCTTGTTCTAATGTAAGGTACTTCTTTCTAGGAATTTTTTTGGCATAAATGAACGCGATAATAGAGCATCTAACAGCACGAGTGAAAAAAAGGGGAATACTCTTTTCACGCTGATATAGGGCCACCTGTTTTCCTTTCCATCACCCCACAAATACAAACTACTGATTGATGGAATCCTTCGAAAGGCTTTGACATTTGCTAAAAATAGAGAACCTCTAAGTCCTGCGGGTTTTTTTTGGAAATTACTTTCACTATCGATACTAGGTTAAAAGATGTGCTCAAATTTTGCCTTCAATACGATTTGAATTATCATAATGAAAATTGTAGTTCAAGACAAATATTTTTTACAGAAGTATTCATCTCAATATTCCCAACACAAAATCATCTGTTTGTATCAAATATGTCTGATAGCTATTTTTTCATACTTATTTATTTTAACCAGCGGCTAGTGGGCTAAGTAAACTCGACAAAACATTAGATATATTTTCTACCGAAAGATAAGAGTAGTCATAATTACGTATACATTCATGTAAGCTTAGAAACAAATTCTTACAGAAAAAAGCATATCGTGCTCAGACTTTATTCTTCAGTAATTAACTTAATTATTTTGATTGACATATGGTACCTGCGCTTCGCGAGGGTTTTTAAGTTTTGTCATAGAAATGACGTGCGCAATTTATACAATAAAATATTAAAATTGCATTGTTCTTCTATTAATACTAATTTATAATATAAGTAAAATTACACACATAGAGTGCGGATTATTTTCACAGAGTTTCAACAGTTTTTTTTATAATTTTATAAATATATTTAAATCTGTAAGTTGTTGTTATTACGTTTATTTGTAATTAACTCAAAAATATTTCAGCAATATTACTGACACAGTCCGAAAAGTTAGGATAGAATATCTGATAGATATATAGTTATAAATAAAGATCAAATGTTTGTTATCAAAGTTCCCTGAAGCATTTAAGAAGTATTTTTACATGGTTCTGTATTTCAAAGAGAAATGTGTTATTATTTAGTGAAATAAAATAGAAACAATATTATTTGAATAATACTTTCATGTTGCCAAATAATAGCTAAAGCATTGATAAAAGCTGAATTAAATGTCAAGTAAAATGTTAATTATTTTATAATTTAAATGTGTTCTATAAACCTTTTAAGAATAATTGTGAGAATATAATTATAAAATATAAATGTAGGCGTTGATTGATTGATTGATTGCTCAATTACGTCACACTCAGAAGCAACATGGGGGCTATTAGTGATGAATTTCAAGTGTGTATGTGCCTTTGAACAGTATTTAACCCCGTAAAATCTCGAATCGATTCATTCAAAACTCTTATGAGTTGGGGGAAAATAGGATGTGAGATATGTGTATGTCTTAAAATTTTTAACAGCCATTGAGAAATCTCTTGCAATGATGTAAAGTTATGCTTCCTTTAATATTATTTTTCTTTCTAACTGCGTTAGCTATTATTTGTGAAAAAAATTTACTTTCAGGTGTTTTTATGAAGCATTCATGAAACTCTTGAATCGGTTTAATTGCAAGTAAAATAATTATTCCAAATTTTCTTCTAAAACCGTGTATGTTTAATTAATTTAATTACTTTCCAGCGTATAATCTATTCTTAGTAAGGAATATTGCATATTTAATAAAATGTTTTAAGACCATTTTTATTTTTCTCTTGATACTATAAAAAGTAGTGATTAATATTTATGTTATTCCAGATAAATTAATTATATTACTTTTCTTAGAAAAACGTTGACGAAAACCATTTCATTTTTCATAATAAGTATAACGAAAAAAAAACATTTTATGTTTAATGAAAAAAAAAACGTAGGCTATTATTTGTATTTTTTTCGAGTTTATGCAAGCTCTAAGCGTTTTTTTTTATAAGTTGAAAAAAAAAGATGATAAAAAAGTACATAAATATCCAATATACGTAGATAAATTATTCAATATATATTTGGATATTCTTTATGAATGTGTATCAAAATCCAATTATGATTTTTTTTATTCGAATATTTTTAAGGCAGGAAACTGCAATGGAAAATATTTAGTTCTTTTGTGAGATAAACACAACTCCTTTGACCATTACATTATTAAAACCTCATCTTCTTATCACGCATTTACTTTCACAATCCTGAATAAATTATTCCCTCCTTACGGAAACAGAAATTACCCAATAAAAATAGAAGTTCAATCACGAAATTACTTTTTAAAAGATGATTTTAAATAAACAGAGAGATAGAGAAAGCGCAGGAAATAAAAATAAACAAATAACTGTTTTGTAATTAAAATATTCGAAGCGCCTGTCAATTCGACTCCTCTTCTTTTTTTCCAGCTGCCAACAATAAATCTGAAATGATCGCTATTCGGAGATAAAAATTAAACTTTCTAGTCGACGAATATATCTTCAGAAATTTATCTTTATGGGTTCTTTTTTATTATTATTATTATCGTTCTTCTTTTCTGAAAATGGAGAGATTTCTTAATGCGAGAAAAATGCCATTCTAATTATGTACCTTATTAATACTTGGAAAGAAGCAGAAAATTCTAAATGACGCTCCGCATAATAACTCGCTTATAACGACTTTTTAATACAGTTTTTGTAATTGATGGAAAGATTATTTTGTCCGACGCATTTCGAATCTGTCACGAATTGGATAAAAAAAAAGACATTTCGATACTAAAATTATTCTTATGAACACTGATTTAAGTCAATTATGATGTCTTCTTCAATTAATGTCGCGAAGCTCATCTTTTTTGAATTACGGTGGGGAAAGGTAATATCTTCTTATAAGATTCTGTAATATGTTATTCGAAGTTACAGAATTAACACATTCCGTTCAATATGGTGATCAGGATGGAAAACCTTCTAACGTCAGTGGGAACGTTTAGTCAAATGAACCCTTTAGATATAAAGGACAATTTTTAGCAATCTTTAATTACACAATTACATTTACTATTTAACAAAATATGGACTTAAATCCGTAGTTTAATATAAATTCATAGTAAAAACATTTTATTATTTTTATCGAAATTTTTAAGACAAATTTATGGATGCACAAAAAAATGAGCTTTAAAACTAACATTTCCTTAATAACTATAAATGTGGCTGTGAACTCTTCACAACCTTCTATTAATAACCTTGGAGACTCTTAATGATTTAAATTTATCAAAAACAAAACCTCGATCTAATAAAATGGAACGTGATCTAGTCCAAATAATTAAATTAAAAAAAAGTGTGATGAAGATACAGTGAAAAGCGGATGTATAAGATATGCCAAAGTTAGGAAAAGGAAAACAGGGGTGAAATCTAATTCAATATTACTGGAGCAAATACCGAACTATACCTTGTAGAAGTTCAATCTTAGCAGTAAATATATACTCATATCGTCAGACCAGAACATCGAGGTAAGTTTAATATTTAATACTTATGTAAATCCTGTCAGTAAGAGTGTTGAGGGACCTTGAACTGAAACAGAGCACTTCCCTTTGTAGCATAAATAATATCCCGCGACTTGATTGAAAACTGAGTTATCATTTAATTTTTTATATAGAATGTGAGCTTTTAAAAAGGAAACACGGTTTTCAAAGATAAGTTTAAAGACGCTAACCCTAACTGAATATCCAAGTTGAAAGAATATTGGTAAAAATTGTCCCTGAAGCGTATATAGGAAGAATTTTAAGAAATAAGCTTCTCATTTTTCCTTTACTCAGGACAGAATGAATGGTTTCTCAATATATTGTTAAATAAATATTCTATCTAATGAAGAAAAGAAATAAAAATATCAAATTATAAACTTTTTGATGACTGCATGACTTTGATGTTAATAAATACGAGAAAGGAGACTAGTAAATTTATGCTGAATATATTTATTTGTCTTAATAACGAGAGCTAAATCATGTACTTTGTTACAACCTTGAAGGTGTTTATGGAGGAAAAGATACAAGGGTATTTAGTATAATGTTATAGTTTTTTAATTTATCAACCAGATTATTATGGTCTTTAAGAAGTTTCACCTCGCAGAATGTCTACTTCTAAAAGCAGATGTGAATATATGGCCTAAGAAAATACACATATTTGCTTAACTGAGTTCTAAAATCATAGACAAAACGTTAATTTTAAACAAAGGAGTACATTTAAGAAGCATCGAAATATTGAGACATAATCTTTTGAAAAAGTTGTAACGATGCTTATTGAATACCAGATCAGATTAAGTACATCTCACACAAGATAGTATTGATTGAAAAATAGGAAGATCAAGAGGCTGATTGGACGATCATGATATCTGTATGTGTACCTGAATTTTTCTGTTATGGGTCAACATCAAAACTACATAAATATTATCTCATTATTATGTAAGTCATCTATATTTTTCAGTTCGAGTAAGCCTGCATTTGATCTTTGCATGTAAAAATTCTAAAATTACGAGAGTCATTAAAAAAGTATTTGTATTTGAAGATATATCTTCCTGAAACTGAACCCAGCGTCCATCCTAATAGACATTTGTATTTTGCATGTAAAATGAATCATTATAGTTTTAAGCCCTAAAATATCACAAAAAATTATACTGGACCATCAGAGATAACCAGACCTTAAAAAAGGGGTAGGGTTTATGTTGAATTATCATTTGAAAATGGCAACTAACAAGTGAAGGACGATTGAAGGTAAGTATACTGTTTTAGTTTTTTTTTGTTTTGTTTTGTTTTTTTTTTGTTTTTCACTGGAATATTTTGATACTAAAGAAACTGATATTTAATTTTACATATTAAAATAATAAAACCAAGTTATTTTTAGTATTTGCCTGAGTTATTTTGAAACAATAGTTACGTTTTCATCCGGGTCCATTTTATTGGACAGTGAGTCTTCGTCAGTTGATTATATTCACACTTAGTAATTTTTGCAATACAGAAGTAATATATATTCTTTTAAACATAAAGTCAAGGTATTCTCAAAAATTAATATGTTTTTGATAGTTTAATTAATTAATATACTTTCCTATGCTAACTTAAATGTTATACACATTTTTATAGAAGGGTATGCTTTTATAAAATTTATTGAGTTCGGGTCCAAATTGCTAAATTAAATACAGAATTTACACTTACAATTTCAGTAATTTTTGCTCATTTTATAATAAGTCTGCTTACAGGGTATGTGATTTTGTTAAAATAAAAATTTCTGAATGAATTGTACGCTTTTAGAAACAAATTTTCACCAGTAATTAATTAAAAAAATTTCTAAGTGTGGATTGAAACAAAACACATCCCATGATTTTGCTTTAATTTTTAATTTAAAAGTCGGTATAGTATGAAAATTTAAATTTGAAATGAAAATACTAAGTTAGATTCAGAAAGAGATTCAAAAAAGATTTTGGAAGTAATAATGAATGGTGGTATGTCAGACATTGATATTAGAGATGCAGAAGAAGAAAAAAGATAGCAGCACGGAACATGAAATTTTAATATCTAATGAAATGTATGGGCACTATTATGAGATCAAGAGTACCAAATGCAGTGCACCTTACGAATGATAAGTTAATGTCAAAAATGGAAAGAAATTCGTCTGATATGTCAGAATGATGAAAGACGCATCATAAAATGGTACGATAAAAAAGTTGTATTGCTGTATTAATCTAAACATGGAGTAGGACCTCAAGATAAATGTAAACGTTCTTTAAGATAAGGATAAAAAATATATTGAAGTGTCAAGACCAGCAGTATTAAAAGAATATAATATCAACAAGGATGAAATTGATATAATTGACATGATTCGATCAGTTATTGTAGAATTGAGACACACACAATAAATGGATAGCCAAACCAATTCTTCATTAATTTGATCTTAGTTTTGTGACTGCTTGGATTTTTTAATAGAAGAAGATCAAAAATCAAATGTGGTAGGTAAGCGCATGAAATTCTTAGATTTTAAAACTATAATTGGAAAACCACTTCTAAGGCTCTGTGATTTGAGTGAATCAGGTCAGGAAGAAACAGACACGTGTAAGTGCAAAAGACTTGATTTGAGTACATAGTTAACTTCTCATAACAAAAACCTAATAAAACAACGTCCAGAAATGATGTATATTAAGAATTCTGTAAGGTGTAAAAATAAAGGCTGGGCAAAAAAAAAACTAAAACAATGTGTATGAAATGTAGTATGTATTTTTGTTTAATAATGCAAAATAATTGTTTTTCGGAAGTAAATTTATAGATTTTATCGACAATTTTTATAAAAATATCCAAGATTATTTAAATTTAATATTAATGTATAATAAGATTTCCAAAAATTGCAACATTTTTCTTAAATTATAATTTTTTTTTTCATTTTTCAGCTCTTAAATAAAGTTAGATCTTGCATTTGTGTTCATTAAAATAATTTATTTAAATCGGATTTTTTTTTTGTTTATTAGTAAAATATGTTTTCCCAAGAAGACATCCCAATGTCCATTGCATGGACATATAAAAAAAATATAGGTTTTTTTTTTTGTTTTCTTGAAAAATGTCTGTATGGGATGTTTTGGAGTCCTATTAAAAATATTAATCTCAAATTTGATAAAACTTGGTTGGAAAATATGAGCTTGTGTCTCAACAGGATATTCCATCTTTGAGGTAAATTATTCATACTATTGGGATGTTTGTGTCTGTTAAAAGGGGCCGAAACAAATTTGATAATAATTCATAAGTTAGTTTGGAGATACTAATTTGCTGCTTCATCAAAATATGATTTCAGCCGCGACGAATGGTCAATGTCATTTTGCGTCTAGTCAAAAATGTCGAAGAAACAGGAATTCATCATTGTGCACCCAAAATAATAACGTACGCAGATTTACTTCAAGTGAATATTTCCAAAAAGGGCGAAGATGGTCTCATCTGTTGAAAATATTAAGATGAAGAATTTTTAAGGAGAGAAAGGTGTCATGATCACGAATACGAGTAACTGGAGACTTCAACAGCAATGTAATGAGGTCATGAGGCTTAACAAAAACAAACCATTTTTGATGCTACAAGCAACATCTCTCGGATTTTCTATGAACTTATTGATCCACCTTTGTACTTTCAAACATTTCTTCACTTTTGCATTTTCATAAACTGAAATTCCTCCAGTACCACACATTTTTGCAAATTAGTTTAACTGAAATATGATACAGAATTTATTACAGAGTACACGTAATTTTTTTCCTTATAATAAATTTTCTTTTTCGTATTTATATAGTTTTGAATTGAAAATTGTAAATTCTTAATGTTTTTGTGCTTTATGTCTTATTCATTTAAACATTTTAATTAAAACCAATGTTTTTTAAGGTTTCATTAAAGAATGTGAATCTTCTTAAAAGATTTGATTTTTTAGTATTAATTCTAATTTAAATAATAATTAAATCTTACATACTACAAAATACATCAAAAGTACCTTGTAATATAATTTATACGAATTATTTGAATTGTTCCCGAAATCAAACTGTTGTGCGTTAAATAATCGCAATTGTTAAAAAATGTTGTCAAAGAAAGGTAACCAAATAATTAGCAAAATAATTTCAGATTGAATAACTTTCAATGTGAAGAGTTAAAACTATTTACCATATCTTCCTTCAAAGTTCAGTAACAAGGAAATACTAGAAAATGTGAAAGCGATTAATTAAGAGTTTTAACACAGAAAATTTTATAAATAATTTATCATAAATTTTAGCATGATATTTTTAAACATTCAAATACGTATTAAGGAAAGAAAATTATTGTATTAAATAATGTTATAAATCATTATAAATTTGATGAAAAAATTAGGAAGTTGACCATATGAAAAAATACTTCTTCACTTATTATACTAGTTTCTAGACAGTCTAGTTCTCTTTTGTATGAGAATTATATTACTGCCAATAAGTTTTTAATAAACTTAGCTGCAGTATAGCAATATATCAATTTATAATATTAAATTCTTCTTTATTTGCAGGTCACGTGCAGAATCTAAAGGGATAATATAGATTTGCACTTGACCTATAAATAAAAAAAAAGATAAGCATTTAATATTATGGACTTATTAACTTGAATCATGAAGAGATTTCGTAATATTTTCTTATAAAATGTTCTTGGATTGTATTAAAAACCGATAATATACAGATATATTTTCTCTGGTCTTTATTACTGTTTTAAAAACAAAGTGGGACATATTTCAGTGGAAGTTTTAGTCGATGACAATGGAATGAGGTAGCTCAAATGTACCTGTTTTCAATATGAAATGGCGTTTATGAGGCACGTTTGTGTTATTTATGCGTTAAACTGTTCAAAAATAAATATTATGTTAACTAATGTACATGTTTTGATTGCTTCAGCAATGAATGGTGTCATTGAGTGGTGGCTTTTTGCATTGAGTTATCCCCATAGATGAGATGTGAATTCTTCATTATGCCACAGAAACCAAAAGGTTATCGAAATATTGTGTTGCCTCCAGTTTTTCTGATCCAGCGAAGATGAAGGCGATCTCATTGGCCGGAGAAGTTATAGTGATTGATTGTTTGGGATGAGAAGGTGGCAACAGTAGCCTACTGGTCATGGTCGTGGACTCGCGGCCGGCATTGTTTTTAACGAATAGTAGGTTCTAGTCCTAATGTCATTTAAGACTCAACTTATAACGGGACTAATGCACATTAAATTTGGCCAAGGTCGTAAATGATCCCAATGGCGTGGTGTGGAAGTTTGAAGAGGGAGATTCCAGCTCAGGTGTCGTCCTCATCACATGACCACGGTTTAAAATTACAAAGTCTGTCATACATCGCCTTCGTGTTGCCTCTCAGATAGACGTCAATAATCAATCCCAATTCACTCGGAATGGTAAAGTGTCATACCCATAAACTTTTAAAAAAATAGAAAATGGTCAATGGTCATTAATGAAATGAGTTACTCTATTCCCATTTCTCATCATTAATTTCCAATTTCCCATTCCTAAGGCAGAAAATTTAACTATCTTCATATATCTGCATGAATCGATGATCTAGTATACGGTATTCATTCATTTCATAAGTCTCTTTGAAATGAATTTCGCAGTTCTGTTTTTCGTTGGTAGTAAGAAGAAGTATATACTTATTCGTGATCGCCAACTATGTTAATACATAGAAATTCATCTGTTTTTAGGCACTGTACTTTTTTCTTAAAGTTTGTTCCTTTACAATTACTTCTTTGTCTAAATAAGTAAACTTGACAAATTACTTCAAAATGTTTTACATTTTGGAAGAAACATAATTGTTAAGTGGATGTCAATGATCAAATAATTCACGGATGTAATCACATTCCTTAATTCAGGAAAATAACTCTATACTTTATCAATTTTTCTATTTTCACTGAAGCAAATAGTTTTCTCTTTCTTGTGGTGTAGAGGAAATAAGGTGTTACATTACATCTAAAGCAAAATGAATATAATTATTTTTAATGATATTTTTTGATTTCCCAATATACTATACATGATTATTCAAAATGAGTCATCCATTTTCAAAAATCTATGTTTTCATAACTAAATGACACAGAATACAAAGAAGAAAAATATAGAAGTTTTCTTTACAAGTGTTCAATATAACTTACTTTAGTTACAAGTGTAATGTCAAGCCGATATGTATATTCCTACAAAAGACGTTGTAAAGTGTCAGTATAGCCTCCAGCATATAAAAACCACAGTTAAATTGAAATTATCCCTAGGTGTTCATGCTTGCAAGATTGCATTATTTGTAACAAATTTTTTAACTTATCACTTGCTAAATAGTAGACTGATGAATGCTGAGATCTTGATTGTTGCTAACAGTCAATTTCGTTGGGCTTCGAAGGAAAGTTATCACTCTGTCAACATTTTCCGCATATATGCTTGGTCGCTCTCTACTTTCCCCCTTTACAAGCTACATCCACTACTTTTAAATTGATGATACCACCTTAGAATACTCTGAGCTGTAGGTAGATTGATTCGGTACATTTTACGAAATTCATGTGAACTACATAATCACTTCTGCCGTTGTGTGTGTAAGTGAGAAAAGATTTTAAAACAAAGTTTCATGAAATAGCTTCCCAAAGAACGTTGGAGAAACGTCAATTTTTTTTTTGTTTACAATATATAATTTTTCACATTTTCCCTTTGTATTCATGCCTTACTTATCATTTATTTCAGAAAATATAGAATTTTGAAATCGAATGATTCATTTTGAATATCCATATATTTTAGCACTGCTTCTTACAATTAAATAATAATATATCTGTAGAAGTTTCTCAAAGCAGATGTAATTGTTTACCTCTGTTTGAATGCCTAGAATTTCACAACAAAAATTTCCACCTCATACATAACTTTTCAAAGTTATGAACTTAAGGAAAATACATTTTGATGAATAAATCCTAAGCTGATTTTATACTTTGATAATTTATAATAATTTACTCAGGATAGTGATCAAATAAATTTTATTACCTGGATATATCTTTACTTATTATGTGTGTGATTCCCATGATTTGTCTTCTCTTTACTTTGATTGATAACTAAATAAACATGTTTCCAATGAGTGTCTGTAAAATTCGTTTTTATAAGTATGCTTATTTTTTTAATGAAGGTTAGCAATATTTTACTATAAATAATTTTACATTGGATACATATTTTCCGCGGATCTTTTCATTATTAATATATATTCAAATTCTCTATATGTAATGTTGTTATCAAAAATAAATAAATGGAGTAGATTGGTGTAGATTATGAAAGTAGAAAACTAGCATAACAATGATTTATACTGCTGAATGTTTAAACATAGAAATTAAAGAAATCAATTAAAGAATTTTTGAAATTTCTGTCAAACATCACGTATCTAGACTACATCTACAATAATGCCAATCTCCAACATGCATGAATGTACGATTTTAATTACATAAAATTTTTTCTATGGATTTTTATAAACATTTTATATGTTAACATATATTGAAGTGCTGACGGAAGTAATTTAAATTAGAAGAATACATTAACCAATAAAGAATTGTGACAACAAAGAGAGATTTAAAAAAAACAAAAACATCATACACCTTATTTAACAGTGATAAATAATACAATCTATTTTCAAATTTAGATGAAATTGAAAATAGTCTATATACTTTATATTTTCTGATTAAAATATCTTTAACTTAGCTTTTATTCCTTATTTAGAATGTTGAATTTAAACTTAGCGAATATAGCTTTAAAGAAAATGTTAGAACATGAAGAAAATATATTACTTGGTGGTTTTTTTTTCAATTATCCATTTCATAGTTTCATATTACTAGTTATTTCGATCTTGAATAAAGTTTTAACTATTCAATAGGTACAAGTCTATGCTTCAAGAAAATAAAGTCAAGGTTATTTAGGGATGAAAAAAAAGTTTTGCTATAGGATGTCATTATTTTTGAAATACTTTTCTTCAATTTTATTTTAGTTTGAATATGCCAAGGACTTTCTATTTTTAAGTGTTTTCACTCACTCGTTCTCTAGACAATTTCAATGGAGCTTATGTTAAATTTATGTTTAGATACCTTTTTGTTTTTTGATGTCTTCCCTTGTTTTTTTCATCAATTGTATTAATAAAAGCATATAATTACATTCAACTAGTGTATGTCTTATGTCATTATAATTTTTTTTAAAAAAAAATAGAAAATGTCATAATACCAATAAATATGATTAATTATTTAGTTGATGTGAACTAACGACATATAGTGTTCTTAACTCTAAATGAGGTAATAATCTTGTAATTTTAAGCTACTGATAATTGTCAAGCTGACACATTGCTTTATTAAATTTCAATCTATACCTTGTGAGAGTATTTATTGCTAAATTACATTTACAGTGTAATTATCTAAATCATTTCATATGACTTCAAATGAATCAAGAATTAAGATATACCAATAAGTTGAAATGGTTAATTTTCTCAAAAAAAATAACATTTTCAAATTTTTTTTTAACTTTATTGAATAAAGCTTTTATTTAGCTTCATAAAACTATTTCTATTTTGTTCCTAAATAACTTAAACACCGAAATATTGAAGAATTAGAACAATTTGAAAAACCGGACGTTGATATTTAAATTACTGAAAGTCAGCGTTTAAACGCCCTTAAAGTTCTGAAAAAGAATTTAAATACCATTCATCTTTTTAATATAATTTTAACAATTATTTGCCTTAATATTAAAAATAATTAGGCATTTTGATAATGTCTGACAGCATAGAATTTAATGAAATCTGGCTATACTTACTGCATACTCTGGTTTACGTGCAGCTTGATTAAACTGAGCTTGTTTATTTGATAGAATATCTCTAAATTCTTATCTGCTGTTTATAATTTTACAGTTATAGTTATGAGAAATAACTAAAATAAAATCCATTCCCGTAAACAGCAGTTAAAATGAAATAGTACTTTAATAAAGTTTCAGTTTCCTTGAAGAAAAAAATATTTAGTACCGATTTAGATATTTCAACTGTGTGAGTGAAACAATATTAATTAATACTTTAAAATCTATAGGTGTTCCAGAAAATGATGATTTTTTTTTATTTTTAACTTAGGAATTCTAAGTAATATGTATAATTTTTTTTATTATGTTGTCATGCGTATTTTAAAAGAAAAGTGAATATGATACAAGAATCTGTGTTGGGATAAGCCATGAGAATGACTTATATATGTGAGAACTGTGACTAATCCTTTTCTTTCTGAACCTCTGAATATTTCAAATCAACTCAAACGACGTGTCATACGTATACATATGTACATTGATATGTGAAAATTTATAAAAGTGATATATGGTAATATCAATAATGTGTATAACAAAAAAATTACGATTTCAGGAATTGTAATTGTTTTCATTTTTAATTTTTTATTTCTATTTTAACAAGTGGAAAATTTCTCTTCGCAAGTAATTCTCTCAAATAGTATCAATTTACAACATAGAAACTACGAAAAGCTTGAAAATAAACTTTTGAATTATCTCAATTATTTTTTGTGTTATTAAAAGAAACCTAGAAAAATATTATTTAAGTGTATAGTGTTAATAAATGTAAAACATTCATAACTGCTGCTTATTATAAGAAGGTAAAATTATTTTTGATTGTGATATACAATTAGTTCCAATAGAAGACAAAGCGTTAGGGTTTGAAATTATTATTTATAAATATGGGGAATTACTTAATTTATAAATAGTTTTATGACAGTTTTTCTTCATTCTTTAAATCTAAGTAATCAGAATCTAAGTAAATAGTCAATATAAGTTTAAAATTCCAATCGAAGATGCGTCTGAGAGGGACAACACACTTCACTGTCTGTCAAAGTATAATAAAGACTGCTCTACTGAATCTCTCTAAACTCGATTAATCCTAGTTTAGGTTCAAATAATAAAGTCTTAGCTAATCAAATCACTCATTTCAATTTAAACACTTCTAAATTATAGCAGATTCTACTCCTATTATTCTTATTAGGACTCACTCCCAACCACTTTCAATAAGAATTCTTAATTACGATTATTTACTCTAATCTACAACACCAACTAACTTGTCATAATCATCTGTCTCTCTTCTCTTTCTTTTCAGTTTATTTCCTTTATATATTCTTATCTACAATTTAATTCACTATGCTTAATATCATTATATAATTTACCTAATTATATCTCTCTTTGTTTGGCAAAGAGTTGTAATTTAATTGTTGTTGTAGAGAAAATAGTGTGCGAGTATTTGTAAAGTTCTGACATTGAAATGAAATGAAGTTGTCTTTCTTTTCATAGGAACCGGTCACTTTTCTTGCGAAAATGCTGTGATATGTTATAAGATATAGTTTAGATAAGTATTCAAACATAAACTTAAGACAATAAAGGATTACATCAGAAGCTTACAAATAGAAATGATATTTATATAGAAAGGAACTACTCCTTTTCAATGGAACCAATCACTTGCCAGGGCACAAAATGTGCTTTTAAAACATTATACAGTCATACGGCAAGGATAATAATATTATTATAAGTTAAAGACAATCAGAAATCAACCTTTGTAATAGAAACATACAAAAAGTACTGATATTCACATATAAGGAAAATTTCCTACTTATCAGGACAAGAAATGTTTTTACTTCATTATATATTATTTTTTAAGTTATTGTGTTACTGGAGTTCCTAATTTTTTAAATTAAAATATAAATTATACAATAGTCATATTGAGTACTATAGAATATATTAAGTCTTTCAAAATTCAGATGTGTGTAACAATGGTTAAAGTAAAACAAAATATATTTTTACCATTATTCACTAGTTAACTTATAAGTGAAACGTTCTTGCCAAGAAAGAAGAAATGCTATTATTAGTATGAGAATATGTATGCTAATTTCTTGAACAAATTAATATTTATAAATTTAATGATAGCCAATACTCCAATAGTAGCATATTTTCAAAGGATACATTTATATCTGCTAACAGAAATTCCATACTTTATTCTCAATAATTGTAACGAAGCAGATAAAACTGAATGTATTTTAATAAGCTCAAATAATTTCTATTTTTTTTTTCAAATTCTGTTGCAGTGTATTTAATACCGTATTTTTTATAAACATATATATTTTGATTGAGTTAATTTTATCTGATGCTGTTTTTGAGTAAATGTATAAAATCTGAAAGCATTTGAATTAAAAAATGGCTTAAAATAAAGTTAAAGTAGGTATTTCTTACCTACGGGCGCCTAGAGTGAGGAACAGTATTCTAACCCGGATCTTGGAAAGCTGTCATGATGCTTGGCGAAACCTTAGTTTAAACTTGATGTGATAAGTATTTTTAAAGGCTATATTATTATTGGATAGTGAAAGAATGATGCTGTGCTACTATTAGCTGTTGAGAAGTAGGTGAAAATAGCTTCTGGAAGCTAGCTCAGAAAGGAATTGATTAGAAATTCAGTGATGAGTAGCTGAATTTCTTTAGTTTGGAGATTCGTTTTTTGAATTTCTTTTGGGGAACTGTAAAACAACTGCTATTGGCTGTCCTTGTTGAGACTTAAATTGAAGTAAGCTTGGAGGGTGGTGCATGTCCGATGTGGATTGGATTAAATTTTAGCTTAAGAAAAATTGGAATTTAAGAATGAAAAGAGATAAATTTAAAGCTTATTGTAGAAATACAGACATAAATTAGAATAAAAAGGTTTTTAAGGATCTTCATAAGAGTCCAAAAGTGCTAAGCTTTTTCTTTTATTTTTATAATATAGTGAGTAAATATATAAAATTATTTCATCATGAATCAATCAATAGATTCAACATTATTGATGTCATTTTTAATTAATGAAATTGTTATACAAAAAAGCATGCTTTTCATGATTTGTTTTTCAATAAATCATCAATTGAATTATATTTTTTTGTTGTCAACGAGTTTACTAAATTGATTTTGTTCAATGAAAGAGCAAACCAAATAATTATGATCTGATTTAATATTTCAAATAATTAATATTTAAAAAAAATGTATTGCATTCTGTAACTTAATAAAAAAAAAGTATCTTTAATTTTTGAGCATTAGTTATTATTTGTGCATACCATTCAGTGCGAATCAAATATCATATTCCATTTTCACAGACTTAGTATATCTCTTAAAAACTTAAACAACAAATATACATCTAAGACTCCAATATTTCAAAATTATTTTTCATATATACGTTCGTATTTTGTATATGCATTTAATAATTTTTATTCAGTATTCTTAGTTGTTTTACAATTATTAAGTAAATTTTCAGAAAGTTTTTCTTTTAAATCAACTGTTGTTCCATTTTCTTAAATTGAGATTCGTAATTCATTCACTCTCACTACTGAAAATACAAGTCGTAAAACATAATTTTCTTACAAGAATCTTTAAAAGATTTATTGAAAAAATATAATATATATGTGACTTTTTTTAATAATTTTTTAAAGTAAAGTATAAGGTGCACGCTAAATGCGGCTTTTTTTTGTTGTTTAAAGACTTCTCCCTCCCTCATTTTGGCGTTTTTTAAAACTATTACTAATTTATTTTTATAACTCTTATAATAATTTTTCGACACATTTCAGAAGTAGATATAAACACTTCAAACACCAGTTTACATCCTATATATCTTTTTAACCCAAAACTTATTCCTCAAGATTCCTTAGATTATAGTAAATGTTTCCCAAATCAGAACCTTATGCTCTTCCTTATTTAACCTTCACGTATTCACCCATTGCTGTCTGCCGTCCATTGCAACCGGAGGGCAAGTTTCCATTACGAACAACAAATAATTAACCACAGCTACTGGACATACATTTTGTCCAGACATCCAGAAGGTTGATTCAGCCATTTAGAAAGGCCTCCCACCCCTGTAATATGTGTCCTAACTCTTGCTCTAATCGTACCCCAGGTAGCCTACCCCTAAACGCATTACTCACCGAAAGCAATTCGATTACGCCGTCTTCCATCTCATCAGAACGAAACTATATCGTACCTCTGGGAGGCTATAGAGTGGAGGAATCGATAACCACATACCATTTATCGTGTTTCTCTTAACCTAATTATATTAATAAATTGATTACGCTTATGACCCCTGCACCTCTTGGATTGTTCATTGGAGATCTGTGTGCTATCTTGTAGGGACCTTTTAGATGTTTCTAGGGCCATACACGGTCCTTTGAGTCAAAGGTTCAAGGGGGAGTCTTAAGAAATGTAAGGAAGTCAAATGAGTTAGATGTTACTCGAGTTCTTGTATCCGTTTATGATTCTGTTTCCTCTAAAGATTTTATAACAAGTTCAAATTATAGCTAGAAGTCATCATGGTTAAATTAAACTACAAAGTTTTTAAGTGTATGAATGAAGGATTTAAAATACTTTCGTAATAATAGATCAAAATATTGGGTCTATTTTCAGAACCTTTAATTTTACAAAGAATATTATTCAAAGGCATATCTTGACTTCCAAAATGTTCTATAATAGTAATAAACCTAAAATTCTAATTTATAAACTGAAACGCATATATGTTTATTTATCGGCCTGTACTTTTGCAAATTCATACCATTGATCTCATCACTCCATTTTTTTTAAAATGCTTCGTTGATATGTGGAAAACGCCGTAAGTATTCCCCCTTTCCCCAAAATATTTTTGAAATTTAATTCTGAGATTTTTTTCCAATTCTATTTTTCACCTTCTTCCCTGAACATGCCCTCCCCCCCCCCCGAAATATTTCCCACTAAAATAACACGCACTTTAATAAGTCTTTTGACGCAATTTGATATTTTGAAATCGGTTAAAAAAACAGAGCAACATTGTGTTTTGTTCCAGATTGAACCTAATGTAAAATTGATTGTTTGTTTATTTGTTGCATTTAATACAAATTGACTCCTATGATCAAACCAACTATAGAAAAGGTTTAGGAAGTCGGAATGAACAATACAAAGACCTCTTTTTTTTACCAGAAATTATATAACTATTTTTATCAAGTTATTATTTTCTGCTATATTGAGAGTAATATTTAAAAGTTTTACATGTTTGTTCATTACAATGAAACTTTTTTGCCATGTTATGTCCAAAACAGAAAGAATTTAAGTAAATTATTACATTTTTACTTTGAATGAGAAGCAAGGGGAAACATTTGTCAGAAGCCTACAATATATGTATTTATGAAGTTTGTATAATAATATGTATTTATGTATAGATTCCGCGTGAGCCCGGGAAATACCAGATAATTCAGCTTATTAAAATGTTTTCCTTACAACTAGCCTATAAGCAAAAATTTATCTAATACAGACTAACTCTCATAGGTTTATAAAGCTTATTAACTAACAGATATAAATATAATAATATTTAATATTATATTATATTTTTAAGTGACAAAAGTTTATTTTTATTACACCTTTATTGAAAAGTGGATATTGTTTAAATATTAGAGCTAAACATCTTTTTATCACATCTGAGATGAGGGTTGCCATATTTGTTAGTTTCAGCATTTTTGAGCAACAGAATTAGTTACTTCACAGTTTTTAATTTTCTTATTGAGCATTATATGTGATTTTCTATTTTATTTTTATTTTTTCACAATACTCTATGGAACGGCCATGCATATTAATTATAGCACATTTTTGTAAACACTACTTTTTAAAATAGATATCTGATTCAACAATTATAATGCATCTTTTAATAACGAAAAAATATAATTTAGCAAGATAAAATATGATAGATATTTGGGCTTGCTGAAAGTCAAATTTATAAATTACTTCTGGGGAATAGCAGAATATATTCTTTCATTGAACATTTTATTCTTCTCTAAGATTTTTTTTTTCAAGTAATTCCATTAAAAAATGACAATAATTTATTTACAGAATTAAAAGCCATTCCTGTCATATTTTCTTTTCTAAAAATTCTTCACATTCCACAACCTCAGTTTGTCTTTCTTATTTTGATTCCCTAAATCCATACTTTCTCCATCTTCATTCAATAATACGAAAAAAGTGAAGGAACAGACAGAAAAAAACGACAAAAAATTCAAAAAAAAATCAGCATGAATCTCGAAGGAAAATAATATGTATGAAAAAGTCAGTGAGGTCAAAAAATAAAATGCATAAGCACACACGTACGCTGCGGGAAGACCTTAAAAGAATAAAAATGACAAAAGAAATAATAAACAGAAAAAAAAAAGATTAAAAAAAAAACCTAAAAGAAATCTTGTGAATCTGATGCTATCTATCTTGGGCACGGGGCGTTTTTACGATGCTCGAATTTCATCGATCAAACTGATAGATTCGCTTTCAATGGGCATAGACATGGACAGGACAAGAAGGAAAAGAGAGACAGCCCGAAAAAAGGACCGGGAAGAAGATAAAAAAAGGAATAAAAAGAACAATTCAGGGTTCTTATATGGAAAAGGAAAAACGGGGGTAAGTAAGGCCGTGAAGAATTCGCACCCAGAGTTTGCCTTTTTCGTTCCCGTCTTCGTCCCCTTCGCATACAGATATTTCATTTTATTTCTCGCTCTGTCCAACTTTAGACCCAAACGTCAGAAACACTAGCTCGTAGAATTGGGTTTTCTGCTACACTTGTTATGGTGAAAGAGAGAGAAAAAGGAAAAAATACCCTTTTTCCTTTTATCGAAAAGAAGTGTCTGTTATGAAATCGTTTATGGCTCTTTTTATAAGCAATTCCAATTGGAATCAAGAGTGGCAATGGTAAAGCGTCAAAGGGAGAACTGTTATATTTGTGACAGCATTGAGTTGGGAACATTTATATAAAAGAGTGACACTTTCGTTGGTTTTGACGGTAAGTTTACTGCATTTATAAACATTTCCTTTGGATGCTAAAAAGGAACATTATCTTTTGGAAAGTATGAATGCACGCAGATCAAAAAAAAAAGTTGTAGGTCTATAATATATATATAAAATATTGAAATTATATTTTCTTCGTAGTAAGTAATTTCTGAAATATTGAACACACACACACACACACACACACA
>BMAW01020473.1:92280-105934 GCA_019974015.1 Nephila pilipes
CTGTTTTACAAGTAAACGCAGTTTAAATTCTTATATATTATCTTTATTATTTAATTTATTTCAATTCTGTAAGACTATATATATATATTAATTACACTTACCATTATACTCAAGGAGGAAATAAACATTTCTTTTTTAAAGCTATGTTTTTTACCTTCAACAAATCAACATGAGAATTTGACCTTATTACTACAAATAAAGCAATTAAAAGTTTTGTAAATAAATTCAGATAATATTATCGTGCAATTGTTTAAAATATTTCTTTGAAAATTGAATATATTTATACAACGAAAAGACTTTAAAAATTGTAAATAAAGACAGAGCAAAGCACACATTTTATTGGAAAGAGAGAAAATTAATACCTTTCATTTGACATATTAGAAATAAACTGTCAAGATCACATTTAAATTCAATTCGGAATTATTATATTCCTTTTAATTTATGTGAGGGAGATGTATGTATAGTTATAAAGTTCTTCAAAAAGCATTGTACTCTTCAACATATTTTAAGATTGTGTTTTACACCTATATTTGAAGAACAATATGGTAACATATTGAAATATTATACTTGAATAATTTAATATTCATTTGAAGTGAATCCATAATATTTTGATTTAAAATTAACTGATTTTCAAAAATTATGACTAGAATAAAAAAAAATGTTTTATTAAAAGTGATTTCTTGTTACAGTACAATTTAAACAGAATTTATTTCTGTTAGCATTTTGTTACAAATTCCCTTAAAATTCTTATTAGTGGAGTGTTTCTAAATTTAGTCCTTTATCTGGTTAAATACAGCCTTAATACTCTCTGAATTAATTAAGAGCTCTTCAATTACAGGTAGTAATTTCATCAACGGATGTCTTAAAATATTCATCAAAGCATCATCGAAAATTTACTTTAGAATAGATTACTGACTAAATGTAATGGATTATACAAGAATGGAAGGATAAATATTAGGTTGTAACGAAACACACATGGTGTGAAAATGTAAATGTATTTTTACATGATTGAATTGTTACTTGAAGGGATAGATCTATAAATATATTGCTAATATCACTTTGTTGAGGAAGGTGAAGTTAATTAGTTTTAAATAATAATTTAAGCAGTGACATTATACTGATTTTTCAATTTAAGTTAATTTGTGCACCTACTGAGAATTCATTGTAAGTTCGGAGATGGAAGTCTTACAATTCTTAGATTGGTAAAGTAATTTATATCGTCAAAAATATTTTTCGATAGATTTATTAAAACAAAAGCATAGAGTTTAAAGAACTAAAAATGCATTATTCTTTTATGCTCGAAAATTAGAGGGATTATTTTAACAAGTATTTGATTTTTTAATCGCCCAATAAAACATTCTACAAAAATTCAATCTTGACTGCAATTCGTTTTCTGTTTGATATACAACTTCATTTTAACACATAGTTATTCAAAATGAATCATACGATTTCAAAATGCTATATTTTCATAAATAAACAAAACAGAATAAAAGTAATTCATAAATTCAATACGCAGTGCTTGAATATGAATGCAAATGTTTGAGCTATAAAATATATTTTCATAAGTAAACGAAGCATAATAAAAAGTGTTACATAAATGCATAAGAAAAATAGATATGTTTTTCTCTTATAAATCTTCGATATAACTTCTTTTAGTTATATGCATAATGTCTATTTGATTTATTAATTTCAACCAAACATGTTAAAAAGTGTCAGTGTCAATTTATTGTACAGCAGCAGAAATCCGTTGCTTGAGTTCACATAAATTTGCGGATAATTAACAAAATGATTTCAAGCTCTGTAAAAATTCTCTGATTGTCAATTTTCATACTAAATATCTCTTTTCATTTTCCATTAATTACGTATAATTTATATATCACAAAATCCAAATTATTTTAATTAATTTCTATTTTCTTCTAATTTACCTAATCATGTTTCATTTGGGTTGGAAAGAAATTGTAATTTTATGCGATTCAACTTGTTAAAAGTTCCCGAAGTTAGTGAAGAGAAATTAACGAATAATCCAAAGTCACAACGTTATGCATTAGTTAATTCATGCTTGTGAATATTTCAATTCATGCAGTTATCTAGAATTTTTCACTTTGAATATGTTTGAAAGATTTTAGTATTTAACTCAGTAAAAAACAATTATATTTTATCAAAGAAGTATCTTCTGATTAAAGGAAATTATTTAACATTTCAATTAACATAACGTAACGTGTAAAGGAAATCTCTGAACATTCTGACCACAATGACAAGTTTTTTTCATATAAATATAAGTATCCATGTATCGTTAAAGGATAGAATACCATAGAATGACTGGTTATTTCATGAAATAACTAACCAATGTGATTTAAAAGCATAATAGATTATTAATTTCACATTTTACTCAATGAAATAATTAGTTATTAAATAAGCTAATCATAGACCATTAAGGTTAAAACTAAATATATGACAGTAAAACGAATTTGTTGTTTTATAAATTAATTGATTATTAATACTTAAATTTCTCGATCATTGTTTCAGGTCTAATATAATACAACCTCTACTACCATATTTAATATATATATATATATATATATATATATATATATATATATATATATATATATACATATACATATACATACACATTTCACATAAAATATCAAACATCTTATCACTTGAGTAATAAAACATTGGCAAAAAGTCTTACACATATTACTGTCACAATTAACTTTCCCTACTCCTTGAATTTTAAGAATATCATAATGCTATAGTACATAATAATCACGTTGTACTGTTTTTCTGTTCTGTTGTAAAGTGTTTTATTTCTACAAGTAAATTGATAATAATTTTTCATAAGTAACTATAGTTTCTTAAGTAATTAACTATGTTCCCTTGTCTCATGCTTATTGAATAAAGATGCAAACCCCTGTTGCATTATATCTTTCTTAAAGAATGGATGATCTTTCAATACCATTAATTTTTTTGTTTACAAAAGATTACAAATATGTATGGTTTTTTTTTCTTTTTTTTTCAAAATGAAAAATACAAACGTAAGTACACCGTCTAGAATTGAAATCACACATCTAAAAGTAACAAAGTGGTTACGCTAATTTAAATCCAGTCATAACTGGTTCAAGCAGCTTTCACGTGCGATCTTTAATAATTAATCATTATTCAATAAAATAATTAGGTAAATTAAAGAACAATATAAGAATAATTGTATAATTGTAAATTCTTTATAATTGTATAATTATAAAGAATAATTGTATATACATTAACTGACTTAGCAATTTTTTCCATGAAATATGTATATTTGTTTAAAATGACGGATTGCACTATTTAAAGCTAACGTATATAAGAAAATGAACAATGAAGGAAACTATAGGTATCAATATCGAGGGAAAGCTCAAATATTTTAATAACAAAACAAAGAAAACTTAAATATAAAAATCCATACATTATTTTGAAAATCATCAAAGAAAAAAAAGAATAATTAGACAAGACTAAAATATTCTGATTCAAACGTAAACCCTAAAGTTACTCACACTCAATCCATATATGATTAACTAAAATCTTCATTTATTTCTCAATTAGGTTCTGTAAAGATTTTTCTACTTAATTTAGTTATTTTTTAACAGTTTAGAAATAAACTCTACTCACCAAAACGAGAAATGGTGAGAGAGACTTATAGGTAAAATGATATCAACGTAACGTTCATAGAGAAAAAAAATTTAATAGTCAAATTTTCTTCTTAGTACCTGAATTCTAGCAAAGTAGTTTTAAAACGTTAACTCAAGCAGTTCATTGTAATGTCAAGAAGTTTGGAGTCAAATCATTTTCCAAAGTACAATGAGCTTTTCTACATTTTTGATTGCTTTCTTCTAGATAAATGTTTCGTATTTCCTATTTGTTGGAGATGATTCGATATTATTTAAGAATTCAAAAATACACTAGCTTCGAAACGAGAAAGATATATAAAATGCATTTTAAAGAAATGAGTAAATTTCTGTCGTAATGTCTGAAAACAGATACAATGATATATTAAGTTTAATTCATATATTACCATTTGTAGGTTTACATTTGACTTCTTAAGAGAATGAGTCAAAGTAATCTTGGTATTGCTTAAGTATGTTTTTAATTTCTAAAAATTGTTTTTGTGAAATGTCATTTTTAATGATGAGTTATAATGAAATTACAATTATTTTGATAACACATATCTCATTAATAAATTCTCTGAAAAATTCATTGTTATAATCTTGAAAATAAAATTAGATTATATTAAAGTTCATTATAATGATTCAAATGTATATAAAATATTTTTCTAAAATGATACACTAGAATTAGAAGAAAATTTCTTTAAATTATACGCAATAATCTTAACTATAACAAAACGAGTCAAAGAGAAAGAAAGAGAAATATAGTATATTAACGAAGCTCCTGTAGAAAAGCAAAACTTTCTATTCTGTCTCTAAATCCCTACTCGAACCAAAGTAGTTTTAAACCGTTAACTCTAGGAAATCCCTTCGGTGTCATGAAGTTTTGCGTCTAAGCATTTTCTAAAGTAGTACGAGCTATTCTACATTTTCGTTTGTTTTCTTTCTTGTCTGTCAGTTTCTTTCTTTTCTATCAGTTTAAAAAGATGGTTCATTGTAAGTTGAAAGTCTGAATTACACTTCGTTAGAAAAAAAATAACTATATAAAGAGCATTTAATGCGTTTCAAAATATAGGACGGATATTTGCCATTGGTGCAATGTTTAAAAACAAATTCAAAGATAATTGAATTGTATTAAGAAACTTTCTTTCTGAGAATAAATCTGAGTTCTTGTGTAGCAGTGTATAAGCATGGGTAAATTAAGAATGGTTTAAAATTGTCTTGATTGAGTTTTGGAGAAATTTACTTGTAATGACTAATTGGAAATATACATTTTCTTGGATAAATCTTTTACTTCATCAATAACTATTTTGCTTGGAACAATTAAATAATAATGATAAATACATATATTGTAAGAACCCCACTGTCGAATGTCCTTATCGCCGAAATTTGAATTGACTTCAACTATCCCTAAACGCTGATAAGTTCATTTATCACCATCCCTGACCATATGTAATAATTTAAGTTTTTTCAACCTTGACTCTCGTAAGCTAATTCACTCCCCCCTCTAGTACAGAGTTTTGTTTTAGATGTAAACAAATCAAAGAAACAGATAAGATTTAAGGAGGATTGCCCTAAAATCTCTTTAAAATTTGTAAAACTTATTATTTGCATAATAGCTGTACTTTGAATATAATTAAAAATCGTATTAATAGTAGAAATACCTGATATTGATATTAAACTGTTATTGAATAATTTATCCACACTCGGTAAAAATACGTCATAAATTCTATTGAATAAAGGAGTCAAAACACTTTATTTGTGAGAAAAATTACTTTTTCAAAAATATTATTCAAAAATTAGAATAATTTATCATAAAAATGTTTCATAATATATATAAGTATTTTCTTTTTAATTTTTCTTATAACAGGATTATTTTGTTTCCTTTATTTTCTTAACTATATTTATCAAAGTTAATCTACATTTTCAAAATAAAAATTAAATCACTTATAGAAGAATATTGACAGGGTTATTAACATTCGTAAATTTAAATTTCTTGATAAAGTTTTCATATTACATTTATATAATTGTATGTTGTTTTGAATTTCATTAAAATCTGTAATAATTAATACTTTAAAGTGGAAAGTATAAATATTGATTCGTAACATAGTATATTTCAACGTAGTTCTTTTACGAAAATTAAATGTAGGAATTCATAAACGTTATATTTTTTTTACCAGTTTTTTTTTCTTCTATAATCTAATGTATGGTTATAAACATGATGCACATTTAAATTTTTAAAGATATTTTAAACTTTTATCTTTTTCTGCCTTGTGAGATATATAGGAATTAATTATGATTTCGAAAGTTTACCTTAAAGGTAATAGTAATGAAAGCGTGTACATTTAAATCGACTTTGGTATTTGAATAAACACTTATGCTATTTATTTGGTATTGTGATTAAAACTTATGTTTAATGCTCTCGTCCACAAATTAGGAAAACAGCAAAGAAAAAAAAATCATAGAATGAATTAATATACTTAAGTTCTTGTTTTAAATTATGTAGAAAAAAATTATTTCTTCAGCTTGATCTCATTAAGGGAAATCTGAGGAGCTTCATACGAGGTTTGAAAGTTTAAAAGGTTGCAAACATGCCTATTCAGAAAAATGAAAGGAATCAGACAGGTGACAAATTTAAGTTAATTTGTATACTTATTTTAATGTTGTAAAAGATATTTTAGCAATTATTAATTAATGCGATGAAATTACAAATATATTAGAAAAGTTATCTGGAATGAAAAGCCTGGAAGCACTCAAGGCTTATCACTTCCTTGCAACGAGAACATGTATATCTAGTTTTCCCTTTTTCGGGGATAGCCGGATAAGCAGCACTTACCTGCGTATATTCCTTTAGTTTTAATCAGATAATGGTCACCACCATCTCTTCTCAATTCAGCAGAAGCTTGCACTATTAAGCGTTTCTTTGTTTATGGATTCCGCAATGTACTTCATTTGCCTTTCTTTTTACTCTGAGACTAACTACCTTTATAAATGATGGAACTCGCCATGGATGATTTCAATTCTAGTAAGAAAATCCATGGATTCATTTTCAGTACCTAATTAGCATAAGATCCGATAATTTAAGAGGCAAACATTTAGCATACACTGAAAAATTCGGAAGTACCACCGTTTATGCCGTAGCTTATGTTTATACAGACTTGATAATGTATCCATGAGATGTACACCACCCACATATTTTTATTTATACATTTCGATGGAGGCATTTTTTGAAATTCTTATAACACGTTTTTCTTGCCTGCACCAAAGTTTCACCGATCCTATAGGATCTGATCCAAGAAATGTTGAGGCTACATAAACAGTTGGATTGTCGAACCACCTTATTATTTTTATGTTTCCTTACTTGTGATAGTGAAAAATGAGCCTCTTGGAACACGTTTCAATTGATTGATAGGTTTCAATTTATTTGTAGCTTCTTGTAATCCATTTGTACATATTCTTCCTATTGAGAATTTTTCCGTTTAACAAATTTCATCAAAAGAGGAATTTTTGTGAATAAATGTAGAACAATACTTGGTGATTTATATGCATTACAAGTTTACAAAGCCTCGATTAAACACCTCCAATTGATACAAGTTCTTAATAAATTCACCATTTGCACCTTAATAAATTTAGAAGGCCAAAATATAGTCAGAAATCCCAGCTAACACCAAGGATTTTATGCCCCATTGTTGGTGTTTACCTCTTGTGTATTGTTTGATGTTTGATCTTTCTTTGAATGGAATCATCATTTCATTCACTGACAAATACTCTTCCAGATGTCAGGAAATACAGTCCAATCTATAAGGACAAGTCTAAAGGACTTCCACAAAATCTGGTTAACATTATAAAACCAATATATATGAAATTATCCGACAAAAGCCTATTGGAGAAATGCTTACCAGGAAAAACTCAAAATGCAAATGAGTGCTTCAATGGAATTTTGTGGAAATTCATTCCAAAAGACGTCTTTGTTGCATTACCAACACTGCAATTAGGAGGATATATGGCAGTAATTCAATTTAATAAGGGATTTCAAGGATTATTGGATGTATTGAAACATTTCAATGTGCCTATTGGTGCATTTACATTAAAAGGTTTTGCAGAAATAGATGAAGTTCGAGTTACAGAATCTAAACGACATTCTTTGTCAACGGTAAAAGTTGCCAGAAAAAAAAATAGATTAGCTAAAAAGAAAAAAAATGGTTAAAAATGAGCAAAGAGAAGGTGTCAGCTATAAAACTGGTGAATTTTAAGTAAGTGATTGTGTGTATATAGAAAATATATGATAAATTGTACTAGAAATGCATTTTTCTCAAAATCAGTTTTTTCGCATATTTTGAAAATTCCAAAAATGATATCTCAAAATATTACTGCTAAAATTCTTTGAAACTTAGTATTATTTTTTCTCATAATGTTGTCTAGAGCTTGGTCTAAAATAATGTTCATAATAAGAATATTTTTAAAATTATGGCCTATTATTTGTATAACAACGTTGTAAAATATGGTAAATTTCTTGTAATAGCTCTTCGACTGGCTCTGAAATTTTTATTTATTTAAATAGCCATAATATTTTAGGCCCAGCCCTAGGTACATGTATAAGGTTTATTTTGATACTAAATTTGCATGAATTAGGCGAATACATTTTCATGTAGCATTTTTGAAAACTTTCTAAAATTTCTTCAAAATTCTCTATAAATTTGCTAATTTTGTGAAACTTAAGTAATTTATTGCAAATATCAGTTTAACATACCTTATTTACATTGAAACTGAAGTTAAAAAGGGTATAAATATTTCTCTAAATAATGTTTTAAAGAAAAAGTACTCCGAACGTGTTCGTGTACCTTAGCTTAAAACTTAACACCATTCATTGATGTAAACCATATCATATATTAAAATCAAATAGATTTTGATAAATTTTTTTCACTACAAAATAAACACATGTAATTCAGATTGCAATATTTGCAGAAGTTATAAGTTTTGAAAAAATTAGAAAGGGGTGTTAAAAGGGACCAATTATATACTTTGTGTGTAATCAATTATTAATTATTTTCACTTCTTTAAATCTTTCTTCATTGATGTGATTTGTCTCTGAAACAATAGTTACCTGAATGCAACACTGAATAATAATGTTTTCAAAAAAAACTTATAGACAAGTTAAAAAATAATAACTTTATGTCTTAATTACGAAGTTTTCTTCATTAAAATACATATACTTTTAAAAAAATCTGAGTCATTAGTTTATCTGCGAGTATTTATAATGTGTATCCTGTTACATCTTACTGACAAATGAAGACTAAAAAAGAATGTTGCACATTTTTTCCCTTGACTCTTTGAGTAAACAACATATCTTTCACAAGCGAGAGATTTCGTGTTGCTTCATAATTAGAATGTCACTTTGGTCCCTGTTGCTCTTGCTGCTAAGATTAAAATTAAAAGTGCAACGGAGAAGATTTAAAGGAGAGAAAAAGCATCAAAATGTATACATTTTACTTTATGTCATCAGAAAAAAAAAGGATTTTCGAAACTTTCCTCATTATATTGAGCTAAATTAATGGATGAAATTAATTTCTTGGAGAAAGCAGCATTAGCGACTCATTTAACTCTGTACTCTGAGATAACTGAAAATTTTTGATTCATTTTACTACATTTTAATCCTGCTCAATTTTATTAAGATTCCTGAAGGCTTTTAGTTCTTCTAAAATGTTAATGATTCAGTAAGCTAAGAAGTTATTAAATTTTTGTTCTTGTTTGGAACATTGCAAGAAAATTTCTTGGTGATACTTATGACTAACTCAGTTGTCTTCGCTTTTATATCAACTCAATTTGATATTTAAAATTGCTTCCAGATCATGTTTCTTTAAGAATTTGTTAAGTGTATGTAAAATTGTATCGTCATACTTGTATGCATTACATGATTATAAATAGAAAGTGAAATAATTGCTTATAAATGCAATGTTTCAAAAACATTTTAAGAAATTAATCTAATTTAATGAAATAGTTAATGAAAATGTTTATTTTTTACTTATATAGTTACATATTTCGTATTAACTTTATTTAAGGAAGAAAATGACAAGAATATAGTATATTTAAGAATACTTAAAATATTATTTTAATTCATTTAAGTAGGACTATAGTTTCAAATATGTAATAAAAAGTGAGACAAAAAAAATACAGATTTTTCAAAAAGAATGTTGGCTAATATGAAACAGAGTTTCCTTCGAATTATGACAAAATGTGTGTTAATAAAAAACAATGTTTCAGATTTCTATTTTAAATATTTTAAAATTATTTCCCAAAATTATTTCTCGAATTTCATTCAAACTAAACTTGGAAGGACTTGTGATGAACAGATACCATATACCAAAATATCAGAATAAAACTCAAAATCTATTGTTGTAAAATAACTTTAATGTTCGAAAGAGGACACTGGTTGCAGTTCAAATCATTGTGTTAGAAGCTAATATCAAAACCTTTCGATACAATCTTAAAAGAATGCCATTTCGAATATACTCTCAAATAACGTAATACTTTCAGGCGCATTCTGTTGGTAAATTTTTCAAATTTAGATAGTTAAAATTTATGAATATCAATGCTGTTTCATGAATATTTTCTTAGAATGAATGTAACACTATAAACTTTTATTTCTGAAAACTTAATTTTGGAAATTGGAAATTTTAGTTTTATAAAAGTGAGCTGAATACGTTTTAAGTAAAATTAATTAATATAATTTATGTAAATAAAATCATTAGGTGGTTAGAATTAATAAAATTGATTTTGACCATGTTTGCAATTAAGAAAAAATAATAAAACTTGATTCCTATCAGCATTTTTATGTGAAAAGTGGTTTGATGAATAAATTTTCTTTTCTTTTTCTAGTTTTTCTAAAAATTTAATGTATTTTTTTATTGTTTAATGTCACTCATATTTATACTATTGATTTTATCTCTTTATATTTTTATTTATATCATTAAATATATTCGTGTTTTAATGCATTGCCATGAATTATATTCATTATTTTGTTAAGGTATATTATCACTCATTATCTATAAATGGAAAACTATTTTCCTATTGTGTTTCATTTAATAAAATCTTATAATTCATTCTACCTATAATTATAATTAAATATTTATTATATTTATAAATATTAAAAATGAAGTATTTTTTACTTTTTATTATATTTAACATTGATCAAAATTTGAGTATATCAATGGGAATTCCATCATAAAGTTTTAAGAATGAACAAAGGAACATATGTAATAATATAAACAAAAAGTGCCCAGATAATGTATTGGATTCTTACATATACTGTTCAAAATTCGAATACGCGTATATTTATCTCAAATATCTGCAATATAAAGTACATAAAATAAAATTAAGCCATATAACTAATTTTACGGGGGAAAAGAGAAGAAAGTGTAATCGTCATTTAGTAAAGCCTAATCCAAATGATATTAATGGATAGTCTTTATTATTATTATATATATTTTAATAATATAATAAAATTTAAATCAATATTATACTTAGAACAACATAACACTTAGAACAACATATCCCTTAAGACATTTAAAGTTTAAAAATGTTATACGTTTACAGAAAAATTTACATATTTAATATTCGCTTGTTAACTGTTGAACCTTCCTTATAGTTTAACGATATAACGTACTTTAAAACATTAGCTTTAATATCAAACTCAAATTTCGGATGGAACAAAATGTTTGGAAATTTTAAAATTCAATGCTTTTTACATACACAATTGGGAAACACTACTTTTACACTACTTACACTAGTACTAGAGTAGTTCCAAGTTTAATACTTCTGGCTAATGGAAGTACTAATACCCATGTTATTAAAGAGTTCTTCAATTACCTTTAAAATTTTCATCATTGGGAATCTTAAAACTTCCATTAAATCATTATCGAAAATTTACTCCGGTGTACAGTTTATTCAATGAATGAAATATATTTTAGGCGAATAGAAGGAAAAACATCAGGTTGTAAAAGTTAAAGATTGTTTGATAATTATTGTTTAATCCTTTGAAGTACAGATGAAGATGAAAATAAATTAGCATTATTGCTTTGGGTTTTGATATAAAGATAATGGAATAAGTCTATACATAAAATAATGATATAACTTTGTTACAGAAGGTAAAGCCAATTATATTTCAAGGGAATCGTCATTGGTAACATAACATTACCCTTGATTCATTTATCTTTTCCGAATGAATTTTATTTATTCTCAAGAGGACAACCTTCAATGTTTGACCCATCAATTAGTTCATGCCTCCATAAATGATTATTCATGTATTAATAAAAACAAAAACAGGAAATTTATGGTCACGAATTTATTTCATCCTGTTTCGTTCCCATATGAAGGTTTATAAGATTATTAAATTGATTTCGAATACTTTTACTCGATGAGAATAACAATTGTACTTTTACTTAAAATAATAATATAAATCTAATATTCCTTGAGTAAATTGTTGGACGAAAATGTGATTGTGTGATTATTCTATAAACTTTTCACTTAGAAACAACAAGATTGACGGTCCTCATAATTTTGTACATCGGTCAAGTTATGATGATACCATCTGAGCTGATACCTTCATCTACAAAATTTCACATCTTGTCAAAGGTAGGGCGACTTCGATTTATTCAACGTGCTTCAGCCGTTCTACACAGTGGGTCTTTAGTGGCATCCTGGCGCGAACTCACAAAACTCGGTGCAAAGACCACCTCTCCCGAATTCTCGACCCTGACCTTCAGAGTCGAAGACGGCATCTGAGCCTGCATCTCTCTCCTCGAAATTCCACACCTTGCAAAAGTGAGGATTTTGGATCTTGATGAGATTTAATGTGCATCAGCCCCACTACACGGCAATTCTTTAGTAAGATCTGGACTTCAACCCACGAATCGGCCGTGAATCCACGACCATGGGCACTAGGCTAAAGTGGCCACGTTGTTATAAGGAAAATATGTACACTTGAGTGGTTTCACATGTATAAAACATAATTGTCGCTAGAGCATATTATAGAATATTATGTAATAAGCGTTTGGAAGCTAAACAAAAAATATTAGTTACTTTTAACGAGAATATATATAAATATATTATTTTATGAGAGAAAAGCGTTTTGGTATGTGCATCTGTATTTAATGAAATGTAATGGGAATTTCACGTTTATGGTTGTTATCGGCAAGAAAAATAAAATTTTGTTTGAGCTACTTCAATATTTATTTATAAGACGAAAATAAAGTCGTTGTAGTATCTTTGAATAATTTAAGTTATTTTTTTCATACACTAAATTTAAAAATACTTCTTTTCCAATAACCATTGATATTAATTGCATAATTTGTTTTGAAAAAATTAATTCTATCATTCCATATTTATCAGTCGTATAATAAAAGGGAAATATTTGTATTTCAGATACTGCACATAGATGTATGAAAATATATTTCTTAAATTACTTTTCATTAAACGTCAGAATCATTTAATTTGATTCAATTAACCTAATTGGAAACAAGCATTATATGATTCATGTGTTTTATAGCATTTTTGCTGAGTATCAAAAAAAATTTGCATACTCTAGAGAAGAATTTGGATATTTAAATAATACATTAAACTGTTTTACTGTTTCTAAAAGATTAAAAGATTAAAAAGCAAGAATCAAGTTTCATGAGATCAACCAGTTGTCACTAAAGACATGAACAATATATATTTTAAGACAAACTGAATAATTAAATAAACTTTAATATATTGTTACATACTATTACGAATGGCGTAAAAAAACAATAACAAAATACATGTTCCTACAGATGTTATTATTTTGATAAGTATTTCTTCTTTGTCACTCGTATGAATTAATGTATCCTGAAAAATTATTGTACATTAAATAAGCCAACAAACAAGGAATGAAAATAAAGCAAACTATATAGATTTATATTTTAAATAATAGAGAAAACACCCATCCACACACATACAAGCATGCATATATATATATATATATATATATATATATA
>BMAW01020473.1:106034-139453 GCA_019974015.1 Nephila pilipes
TATATATATATATATATTTGCATGCTTGTGTGCGTTGTTAATTTTCATTTTAAAGCCTTAAATATCAAACTGTTTCCCTGTGAAAATGGTTTAATCCATAAAGATGAATTTTGTATTTAAATTACTCTTCAAGGTATTATACATGGAGAAAGTCACATGTTTTCGTACAGAAATATTATTGAATTTCATTATTTACCTAAGAACTTCTATCTGATTAAATTAAAGTTATATTTTTGAAACTATATCAAACTTATGTTACATAGGATTGTTATGAATCATTTTATTAATATATTAAAGCACCGATTCTTACTGTTTCTTCGCGATTGTTAAGTAATTCATTAACGTATCAAATATTTTTTTTTCTTAACACATATGGAGCACATTAAATCTTCAATTAAAAATATTAATTTTAGGAAAAAGTCTACAAAGTAAGTAAATTATTTACCTATGGAGTTAAGGTTGCATCTATATGGATTTATAAATGATTATTTCTACATTAATATTAATTTTTAGTAATTTTTTGTACATATAAACTATAATGGAATGAAACCTTCTTATTGATAAAATACGAACAAACTAAATTAATTTATATTAAAAAAAATTAAATTCGTAATAAATCACTCTTTTACATATCACCAAACATTAAAAAATAGGACAACCAAACAGTTATACACTCGGATTTAATCACAAAACCAAAATAATGCCTTCTCAATATAGGAAGAACTCATTAAATATCCTCATTTATTTCGCGTTCTTGGTCCATAAACTTTGTTCCATTTCATGCAGTTGTTTTCCATCAGCTCAGAAGGAAATTCTACTACCAAAAACCAGAGAAATCGAGAGAAAGAGAGGTATAACGATACTAACTAAGCGTTCTCGGAAAGTAAAACTTTCTTCTCATTCGAATTCGTCCCTAAATCCCAGTCGAAGCAAAGTAGTTTTAAAACGTTAACTCAAGCAAATCCCAACAGTGCCTTGAAGTTTGGCGTCTAAGCGTTTTATAATGTAGTACGAGCTATTCCACATTTTTGGTTGTTTTTTCTTTCTTCTTTCTTTTAAAAATAGGTTTCATTTTTCTTCTGTCATTTGAATAAGATTGTGAAATATCACTTAAAAGTTCTGAATTTCATCTACTTCGGAATGATGAAAGGAATATACATTACACTTTAAGAGATTGGATGAATCTTGGACAAAAACTTGGAAAACTGATCGTTCAGAAATTATAGCTTGTTAGTAAATTAACCAATTCAAATATATATTTGAATTTTACAGAGGATATGTAAGAACAAATTTTGGAGTAACTTAAGTGTGTCTTAAATTTTCCTCGATTCTGCTAAGTGCAATGTAATGTAGTTTTTAAGGGTAAGTTGAAATGAAAATACCTTTTTATTATAAGACATACATCACTAATCAACCATATTTACAGGATCATTGTAATAACATATGAGAGAAGTTTTATGTTACATTAGAGTCAATTAAGTTAATTTAGTTGTATGTAAATTAATATTAATTTACATGCAACTAAATTAATTCTTTAATTTATTAATTATTTCATTATAAAATTTTTAAGCGTGTTTTTATAAAATTTTGATTGACTAGAACACTAGGTATTATATTTTTATACCTGACATTCACAAGCAATGACATATGTTAAATGTATGAATGTATGCATTTTGTTTGAATATAGGTTTTACTGTGTCCCCCCCCCCTTGAATGTTTCAGTTAACCCTATATCCTTCGGAGTGTGGAACAAATTCATATTTCTCTGTAATCAATGCGTCAGTTTTTCTCCAATTTCTACTATTGTTAGAATTGAATTTCATTAAAAATTCTTCACAAAAAGTGTGAAGTAAAAAAGTATCGGAAATTACAAGTATTTTACTTTTCGTCATTGGAAAAGAAAATCTTACTAAACTTGTTTGATTCTTCCGAAGGATGGGAATTAGGAAAAATAATTTCCAGTGAAAAGAGGCATTGCTGACTCATTTAAGTTTTCATTCTAAGGTTACTGAAATATTAAGATTCATTTCCTTATTTCATTATTAATCTTGACCGTAAATATTATTGGCTCTTTCAAAATCATAATGATTTCGAAAGAAAACATGTTACTAAATTTATGTAGCTTTTGCTGAGAAACAGAAAATAAATTACTCAGTGAGCTACTTATAACACTTTAGCAACTTATAAATGTCGCAACTTTCACATTAATTAACTTGGAAATTAACACTACTTTCAATTTTTACTTTTAACAAAGTTTTGTTAAAGTAACGTAAATTTATGTAACAATATGAGATGCCACTTGAAGTGGAAAATGAAAACTTTAGTTGGAAGATAATGATTTCATAAAATATTTTTTAACTAATATATCTAACTATGTAATAATCACCAGTGTTGTCGCGGAAAATGCACCTATATTTTTATAATTATTGGAGTCAGGATACATGTTATATATTTTTTTAATCAAATTAAGGTAATAAATTAACCTCCTAATAAAATTTTATGAAAAGAATATTTTAATTTGCGGATTTTACTGCAATGATTTGATTCATATTTCGAATTATAACAATATAGAACAGGAATTATGCAATAAAAGTTTCGAAAGGGAAAACCAAATATTTTGAAATATTTGAAGTTTTTAGTACTTAAATTATGTTTGCCAAGTAAATCATTTTAAAAATGAGAAAAAGAGGTCTTCTGATGAAAAACAGCTTTAAAGCCAAAACATAATGCTTCATAAATCCAAAACATAATAAAAGAAGTTGAAATTACATTGGTGTGAATCGCTGTCAGAGACTTAAGAAACATTCCAAAAAATGTTGTTTCGAAAATGCTTTAAAAGCACGTAATCCTTTCACGAAAACATTTTTATTCGTACAGGAATACAAATGTTGTCTTTCGTGTTTTTACATAATCAGATGCTATAGAATTTTATATTTGAAATAGTCATATCAAATAAAAGCATATCTCGGTTGCTTTTTTTTCAAGGGATCAGAATTTCCTCATATTGGAAGATTATAGAAAGAGTGTAGTATTTTAGCAATTTTGAGTAAATGTTATTTAACTGAAAATTATTAGGTGACGTGCTTTTACAAAATTTATTTTCGAAGTACAAACGCCATTTAAAGCAAAATTAAATTCCATATGGTACAATTTTGTATAATTAGCCGTCGTTGTTAGGCGACAGAAATGTTTTCATTTTCCTATATAACAGAAACTTTTTTGGGTGCAATTTCGCATTACATCCTTTGTTATTTTATTATCATATTTATTTTTGTTGTATAATTTCTCTTATGCATAACTAAATGCAATTATTTTCTAATACTCTGCTATTCACGTGACTCCAAGATAAATGAAAATTTCCAGTCTTAATTTTAATATATGGAAATATATCTATCATCAATATAAAATTTAAATTAATTTATAAATTGTTCTAAATTAATTTACCAATGAGCTATTAAACTCTATAAAAAAGTTATCATTATAACTATTTTAGTAACATAAAATAATATCTATGTAATAAAAATTACTGTATCTTATACCACATCAAAATAAATTTAACTTAAAAGTACCATTTGCATAAAGTAAAAAAAATATGAAACTTTTTCTGTTCAATTTCTAAAAATTTCAAATAAAAGTATTTAATAAACACATATCGAAATAATTACAAGAGAAACTATGAGAAGAATATAAAAACTTCAGAAAAGTAAGGATATAATGGCTGAAAGGCATTTCAATTATAATATAGGATCAACTGAGTCTCAAGGAAATAGATAAATGAAAAAATAAAAAGTATTTTTTCATATGAAAAAAGTGTAAGAGCGTTTGTGATGCTGCAACGTTCAAAATGTTGATCGGAGGAGTATATATATAAATATAATCTGTAACGAAAAAAAAAAGAGATGCACCAAGAAGGATTTGTCTGATTGCGATGAAAATTGTTGGATGGACAGAACATACATAGGAAAACGAACTATTTATATTTCAGAACAATGGAACAATTTACTTAAGCGTTTGACCTTTACAAACAGTGAAAGTCAATAAGGCGTTGATCCACTTCTGGACAGGATGCAAGTTATCACCCGGTTTAGGATAATCTGATAAAGTTCTTGGATGCGGAAATTCGTGCCAACTTGCTCAAGCTGTTGGGCTAAATCGTCAATATTCCAGGATGATTGCATTTGCCTTTTCATAATAAATGAGCTCCATGGGAGATAGATCAAGTGCCCTAGCTGGCCCAGGAAGGATAGGTTACTGACTTTTCATAGCAGCACGTGCCATGTGCGGCAGGGCATTATCTGGTTGAATCGTATGTCCTGAGTGTCGCAAAAGGAATGATAACTCAACTGGTCCTAAAATGTTTTCTACGTACCATTGTGTTCTTAGTGTGCGAGAAATGACTACCAAAGGGGACCGGCTATCAAAGGAGATCACCCCAGACCATAATGCCCCTTTATGGACCTGTGTGGCTTTCGATAGTAAGGACATGATTCCTACGAAGTCTCCAGACACGTTTGGATTCTGCAGACGTATCCCGTCACACTGTTGGAAACATGGCTCGTCACTAAAGACTATACGTCCCCAGTCAGCACAGTTACAATTTGATCGAGCTATACACCACCGTAATCTGACTTGAAGGCGTATTAGATGAGAGAAAAGGGGCGTAGCGTTCAGCGCAAGGATAAATTCCGCTCTCTCAGTCGTCTGTCCAGAGTAATGTCAGACATATGTGTGCAGGACACTCAGTGAATAGTTGATAACAATTAATCCGGTGCTATAACAGTTGCTGCGACAATCACTCCATCTTTCCGTTTTGTTATAGACCTCGGTTGACTTCTGCTGACACTGATATCTGTCGTTGTTGGCTCACTCTTGCCAGTAAAGTCTAATTATCGATTCTCTTCGACCCATATGTCAAGCTATTGCTTGATTCGTCCAACAAGCCTCTTTCATTAGGATAGCACGATCTCTTTCAAATATTGACATCTGCTCGTAATATGCACGAACTTTTCGTCGAGGCATTGTTACAAATGTGATGATATCCATAGTGCAAATACAACCGAAATTTTGACCATCCGATTGAGAATTGCTAATAATATACACATGCTGAATGCGCAGTTCCAATGCGCTGCAGCTCCCGCTATTCTTTCATTTGACACCAAAGTTTAATCATTTTCATGTTCAGTCTCAATGCTTTAGAATACGAAAGTTTATTCCAATTTGGCAACTCATTCTTGGTGAGTAAATATGTTGGTTGTGGAGTGAAAATATAATATTTTGAAGATCGATTTAACTCGATGGATATTGAAGAAACTTAAGCAAATTGTAGAAATAACACAAGGTAGTTTTGCTAGTAATAGTCTTTTAACATAAGTTTACAAAACTATGAACAAATTAATTTAGCCAATAAGAATTTTACCTCACTTGGATGCAATGATAACATAATAATCCTTAAAAATAAATTTAAAACCAAGACTGGGGATCTAAGACCTGCTGATTTACCATCCCGGAAGACAGCCATGGTGCTCCCAGAGTGCCACCTAGCACTTCGAGAGAGATTCGGAGTAGTGATATGTGACGCAGACGGAGAAGGAGCCAGACGCTGAACAAGACGGAGAAGGAAATTGCGCTTTACGTTATATTGTGCAGGACGTTAAATCTGTGATTATGCGAGTTTAATCAATTTGTTTTGTGTTTTATGATCTGTCCTACTTCAGCAAATAAACTGTATGTAATAAGTAGTTATTATTTTGAATCTTTACACACACCACAAATGGGGGCTCGACCCAACTTAAGCGAATCAAACTTCAGTGTTTAGTTTCGTGACTAAATGACTATTTAAAATAATTGCATTTGTGTGTGATTTCTGCTTTGAAATACTGTGGATACCCTTAGCAGAACTTTCTTTTACAGACGACGAATTTCTGTGAGTACAAAAATTCTATTTTATTTTCCTTTGTTGCAAAATGTCATTTCTTTCGAGAGCACTAAAGGTCAACTTAATAACTTTAGCAGAAGAATTAGGACTAACTGTAGAGCCTAATGCTAAAGTTTCCGACTTACTTAAGTTAATTACTAACGATAAAAATTATGACGAAGATTTTACAAAAGACTGCTTAGAAGTTATTACTAATGAACAGCTGGAAAAAAGGAAAGACGAACATGAAAAAAGGGAATATGAACTTAAAAAAATTAGAATTAAAATCAAAAGCTACACTTTCAGATGGAAATGTACCTTTAAATGTACCTAAACTAAATCTAATGAAGTTAATGCCACGTTATGATATTGAAAGCGTTATAAGTGTTTATCTTTCATTATTTGAGAGACAGATAATCCGAATTGATATTCCTAAAGACGATTGGGTAACACATTTATTACCTTTGCTTCCTTTGCAGATAGTGAATATTGTAGCACGCGAACCTGATCCGGAAGCCAACAACTGCACTCATATTAAGAAATTGTTATTGAAAAGATTTAAATTGAGTCCTGAACAACTCAGATTAAAATTTTTTACTCACAAAAAAGAACCATCTGCCTCTTGGCGTGTTTTTGCATTTGAACTCCAAAATTATTTGATGAATGGATAACCGGCCTAAATATTCAAACTTTTGATTTCAGACCAGTTGAAGCACAAAATACCTCTAGAAGTACGCGATCATCTTATAGATGAATTACCTAAAATAACAAGTATCGACGTCTTAGTACAAAAATTAGACGATTATGAAATTGTGCGACGTAATTTCAGAAGAGAAGCAAACAGAAGGGTTCACGATAATGTACAAAACAAAAAACCATTTGTTAAAGAATACGGAAAATGCCGTCGATTGTTTGTGCTCCGAATAATGATTTTAAGCCAAAAAATAAGTATTGTGGCTATAAACATGAAAATAATTCAAACATAAAGTGTTTCAATTGTAACTTATGGGGTCATAAATCTGCTGAGTGTAAAAATAAGAAAAACGAGTTGAAATGTTTGAAATGTTCTAAATTTGGGCATATAGCATTGTGCTGGACGTTAAATCTGTGATTACGCGAGTTTAATCAATTTGTTTTGTGGTTTTATGTTCTGCCCTACGTCAGCAAATAAATTGTGTGTGCGATATAATATATACTGATAATAAATATATACTGATTTTGAAAATTAAGATAATTTGAAAATATTTTGCCGATTTTCATGAAAAGAATTAAACGATATGTAAAAATAATGCTTCGGAACACAGATACAACTCTTGTACGTCAAGACGCAAGCGCAGATGTGAGTAGTAGCGAAACTGGTCGAAAAAAAAGTATTTAAGAGCTTCCGCATCAAAATCCGCATTTCGTTTGCTTGCACATTGCGCCTGAATTTCGCAGTGTTTTTTTGCTGAAATCGCTTAAAGTAAAATTCAAACAGTAAAACTGAGTGATCACGAACGTTTATATGATGGAATTAGGTGGTGAATTGTGGGTAGGCTAGAAGCAGGTCCGTGTGAAATCCAGATTTGCGGAGAATTCGATTTAACTCCCTGTGCCTTGCCCAGCTTATGGAAACAGTTTAAGCATACCGGTTCTATCAACAAAAACCCTGGGCAAGATCGTCCAAGAGCCATGGCGGCCAGAGAATATCGCCCTTTGTCCAATATAGTGAGGCGTATCCGGGATACTACAGCTTCTCAGGTCTCACATGAGTTGATTGAGGCCACAGGAACCCGAGTTTGAAGGTTGACTGTTTCCAGAAGACTTTATGAAAGAGGGATGCTTGCAAGAAGACCAGTTGTTTGCTTCCCGCTCAGTTCCGCGAACAGAAGAGTCCGCTTAAAATTGTTCAGGCATCAAAGAGATTGAATCATGAAACAATTGGAGATATTTCTTTTTGATGATTAGTCCCGGTTCAGCCTAATCAGTGATTATTTCCATACTTTCATATGGAGAGAATCATGGACCCGTTACCTACTCTCAAATGTCAGAGAAATTGATCATTTCTGCAGCAGAAACTTGATAATCTGTGCATGCATCATGTTGGATGGTCTCACACACTTCCATGTCTTTCAAAGTATAGAAAGTATAGTACTGAGAGGTATAGGAAAGAAGTATTTGAGCGCTGTATCCGCCTTTTCAGGGATCCAATTTGTCCTGATATAATTTTAATGGATACGAAGCCACATAGAGCTCAGATAGTAGAAGAATTTCTGGAAAGTGAGAGTAATCGAATTGGCCAGCCAGGTATTGGCCAGCTGATCTCTAATTGTCAATCCTTTCAAGCATACCTGGGATGCTTTGGGGAGGGGAATTGCAAAATGCAACCCTCCCTTCTACGAGAACCACCCAAGTCCTGAAAACAGCGTTGCTGGAAGAGTGGGACCAATTGCCACAAGAACTCACAAACTTCCTTTTTTCAGCATAACATCACTGTGCAAGGCCTCAGTATCTGTAAGAGGGGAACATACCCCCTATTAACCCATTTTTTAAGTTATATTCTGCAACTGCTGTTTCATACCTAGCGACTCCGTGGAGTGTTACGTACAATCATGCGTGTATATTATATCTGTTGATTGGTTATTTTCTAGTATTATAGTTATCAATCTATGTACAAACCAAATTTCATTTAAATCTATCCAGTAAGTCTGCCTAGTATATATATATATATATATATATATATACAGAGAGAGAGAGAGAGAGATCCTATCAATTACCTTAATTTGCACAATTTTTGTACATAATATGTATATTATGCGTTAAGCTTGATTGTAAATTTTTTAATTGAATATATTTTAATGATATTTTAAAAGCAAAGAATTTTCTCCCAATTAAAAACATTACAATAAGAATGCTTCTAGATCTAATAAACTTTGGGTAGATTCGTTCCTAATTACATCAGTATTAAATGTATGCAGCAGAATGAAATTGTAATTGCAGAGAATATAAAAAATTTGTTATCGGTGAATAGCAACTTGAAATTTGTAATTATAGGAGATTTGAGTATTTTAAAAGATAAAATTTTGACATTATAACGAATAATGGTACAGGTTACAGTCTCCGTTATAGTTTCTAATACTAACCATTCTTTAACAGGAAGATGATGATAATTTAATCGATATTTTCGCTGTAAAAAATAGTTTACTTATATAAGTATTTAGTAAGTACATATATTGTATTAAAAAGTTATTAATGATATGAACTTCGATACTGGAGATAGTATGAACTTTCATTAGTTAAGAAACACCCAATTTACAAAAAAACTACAAAAAAAAAAATTATAATAGTTTATGTTGACACATTTCAAAATGTAAACTTTACTGTAACATAATTTTTAATAAATATATAAAAGTAACTTCTTACTGATTTTTTTAATGAATTGTCTTATATTTTTCTGTGTTTGTTTTTCATTAATTATGTAGTACTTGTGATTTTTTTTTTATCCTTTAAGAAAAATTTTAAAATTTGTTTGTAATGATTATTTGTAATTTTTTATATGATTTTGTATAACCTAAAGTTTTTTCTTATTAACATTAATAATTCGATACAATCTTACCATATATGAATATCTCGTCTTTTCCTGACTATTTACTTGTTTGCTTTTGTCTATTCTTTCATTGTGCTCATTTTCCCTTTCTTACTTAGCTATTTGATTTACAAGATTCCATGTAAAACTATGCCGTAAGACATCAACAGAATCAATGAACACTGATAAATGTGAAAAATACTTTGTTTATCTCAGTTAATAACTCATAAGAGGCTCATATTCTTGCAGTAGTTAGCAGAATATATTTTAATGCGCCGACTTGCTACTCCCAACATTTTTAATACCAATCTAATGATGTGAATCTTTGAAACTGTTCTAAAGAAAAAACTTGTTAGTGCTAGTGAACTTATTGAACTTGATAAATCAAACGATGAACTAAATTCATCAGAATAATATCTTTGTCATCTCAAGATCAATGAAAAATTTTATTCAAATTGAAAAAAGAAATACTCTTCAAACGTTGTTGGGTCGTTGGAAGTCCTGATCCTATTTTCTGTGAAAGTAGCACCAGAAGACAAAAAGGGGTTGTGTGTGACATATATATATATATATATATATATATATATACTACAAATAACTTATACTTAAAATAGATATATTTCTACTAAAATATTTTAAATAACTTTATGCATCAATCGTTCTGAAATGATAAATATTATATAAATATGAATATCTTTCTAAATTAATAAATTCCATTGATTTATGTTGTGATATTCCTAATTTTAAAGGCACTCAATTTTAAAAATTTAATGTCCGGAATTTTCAATGGAAATATAAATTATGTTACATAAATTACTGGATATTTATAGAAATTTCTTTCAATCAGTGCTAATTATTTTCTAAATATTTAATAAATATTTAGAAAATAATTATTTAATTGCATAATTTTAGTTTAGAATTACGATAAGTAGAAAAATATTAAATGATTATTATGGCACTTTTTTAGAAACATTTTGGATTTAATTATAGAAAATAAATGAATGTGAAAAGCAACAATGTTTTCAAAGAAAGTCTTTAAAGTTATATGTGCATGGTAACACTGGATTGCTACAGCTATATTCTGTCTCTAGAACCCGAGTTTCAAGGATGATTGAAGAATTCCTGAGAGAGGACCATATACTAGGAATCCCATTGTTTGTGAACCGCCCATTGTACTACTCAAAACAGTGCTTTTAGACTTATGAAGACAACATGCACAGACAACTTTTTGTCTACCCCTAAGACGTTGTATACATAACTGGCCTTGCATTAATTTCACAGAGAGCAATCCCTTTTACAGTAAAGTCAAGATTCATTCTCAACTCAAATTCCTTGCGTACCTGTACCTGTAGAGAGCCCGTGACATGATATCATCTCTACTTCAACAGGGAAAATGATATTTATGTTGGTTATGTAATGACTAGGATAAACCTTATGTTAAATAGCTACGCATCCCTGCACATGTTGAACAAATGCTGCCTGAATCCTGTTAGTTGTAGAGGGGAGATATTAGAGCCTCATGTTGGACCTTTTTTTGGCAAAGTTGGTCCAGAGTTTCTGTTAATGGATGACAGTATTAGTAAACACAGTATTAAACTGATTACTTGAATATTCGCCAAGAGGATTAAACAGACAGAAGACTTGGTACTAAAACTATAGATCACATATGGGATATTCTTGAGAGATCATTGCATATCTCTATCTCTCTCCAAGAATCAACCTTCAGTTAAAAACTATCTTGGTGCAGGGATGAGATAGAATACCACAGGAATTTCTCAACTGATTATTATCCAGTATCTTGCCCATTTATGTGCGACCTTACAGGTTGTAGAGAGACAATTCCTTAAATTAGACTCATTTTCAGTTCTATAACACAACGAAGATTTTGGACATTCCTACACCGTGAGATTTACTAATACTCAATGTACATACACGGACTTGAATGGTATGTCTACTTTTTCATTGTGATCATATATTCATATCAAATTTCATTAGAATCTGTCCATTAGGGTCTCAGAAATTTGACATACAGTACAAATTCTTTACATTTAACTTATAAGTATATATTATATATGTTTTTATCTCCCATATAAGTAAAATTTCTATTTTTTCCCATTCTATAACCCATTAGTAAAGAGGTCTTTATTTTCTGATACAACTCCGAAATATATATTAAATTATGTGATCATGCGATCATAAAATTTATTGAATCAATTTTCATATAATTGTAAATCTGAAGGAAATAATTCCTTCTAGACTGATAGACATCATCAGTATCCTTCATAATATATTTATCTAAAACCATGTGTATTACCACGTGATCTGGAGAAATTCCATCAACAAAAACAAAGGTAAGGAAGAATTCTCTCATTTTTGTTAACTGTTAACGACGTGACGCTGGGTCTCTTACCCTATCCGTTTTTATGATTTATATCATTTGCCTCTCCATCTCATAGAAATGAATAAATAAATAATCTTAATTGAACAAAGGTGTTATCATTTCAACCATGCATTTGTAATGTTTTATTAACGTTAGAACTTTTTTAATTCATTATATATATACATATATATATATATATATATATATATATATATATATATATATATATATATATATATACTTATATGCTATATGATGTGTTAACAGCTTACAATGTTTATTGAAATGCTACTTCTTCAGGATAATCCAATTTTTATCATCTATACCGACTCCATTCCTATTAGAGTATTGCTTCTAATTTTAGTGTTCTATCTGGATAAATGTAGCTTTATTTCTATCTGGCATTAATGAAGAGCTGTTCAATTACTCGTAGCAATCTCATCAACTTGAGTCTTAAAATATTCATCAAAACGTCAGCGGGGCTGTGTGCTAGAACATAGAATTGGCGGTACATAACACTATAAGGAAAAACAAAGGAATTAGTTTTGGTATTACTACAGTGATTATCTCAAAAGTTTTGTGTGGTATCTCATTTGAATTGCTTTACTTGCTTGAAGATAAGATAATGAACACATATAAATAAATTAATTACCGGTTTAATTAATTAACTAATAATAAATTTATTGCTATGGTTAGAACTTATCTATTTTAATTTTATTAATGTATAAATTGGTGTCGATCATGATTTCTGAGAATTTCGAGAATTCTTAGGGAACACATGTGTTATAACATATTATATAAATATTCACAAACTGAAAATGCTTAAAAAACTTTATTATAAGTAATGATATTAACAGAGAATATTTAAATTAAATGGATATACTTAATGAATAAAAAATTCGTAGTTTGCTTTATTTTTATGAATTAAATAGAATAAAAAGAATCATAAATCAATTATTTTTTTATCAGATCCTAACTGTTGTACCCGTTCTTTGAGCGGCTCAGTTGAAAAAAATATAATACAACTCGCATCATAAAAGTGTTTGCAAAGAAAACCAACTTTTAATTAAATTTTGAGCAATTTAAAGAGAACCGTAAACGATTAAAAGATTTGCTAAATTCTTTTTTAAAAAAAAAAATGGGGACATATGTTCATTCTGTTTACGCATTAACACCGGTGCTGTTTGGATCGATAGATTTGTGGACAAACTACCTAACTTAAAAAAAAAATCAAAAATTGATACTGTTAAAAATGATAACGTTGTTTCAAAACTTTTCCAAAAGTCTTCTAATTAAAAGGGACTTGAAATGTAATTTTTAAAAATATTTTTCCAGATCTAGTCCACAAAATGTTTAAAAATTCGCTTTTTAAGAAAAATCTTAAGAACATGAGAGAAAATTATTAAGAAATAAAAATAATTCAATCTAAAAAACTAAAATCAAAAGAATTTTCTTAAATAAATTAAAATTAAGCGAAAAATAGAAACAAAGAGGACAAATAACAAGTCGTTGATTTGAACCCTGGTACAATTGTTGGAACTCCGATAATTCTCTATCCATTACGAAATAAATTACCGATTAAATACCGATTACTGAATAATACATGCTTTTACTTCGGCATGCAGTAGAATAGCAAAAAAGGAACGAAAAAAAACCCGTAGAAATTTTAGCTGTGTTGCTTAAGAATTTTATATTTCGAAGGTGCTTGATTCTGACCTTGCTTTAAGAATAAGAAGATGATTATTACTGATATATCGTTATTAAACAATACTTTCAAATCAGAATCACGACTCCACAATAAGGAAAGAACAAATATACATTCTCTAAGCTATTACATTCTTCTTCAAAGAACAAATAAATAAATACATATATATTAGATAGCTAGTAACAGCAAGACCATTTCGTCACTAATATAACATGTGAAAAATCTTTCACATGGAAGTCTTATGTATACTTTAAATTAACTTTTTTAAAAAAAATGAAAGCGAATTCTTTGACATCAGTTGGATAATAGTTTTTTTAAATATCAGCAAATTTCCCTAAAGTTTAGAGCTAAACTATCAAAGATGGGGATTTGTGTAACGGACAAAAACAAACAAACGTTCAAATTTGTATATAAAATTTCAAGAGATAGTTATAGAAGCTTCCTATTAAGTATAATGTCATGAATGTAACAAAAATATTACATGTTTATATGATATTGCTGGTATATTATGCATTAGAAAAAGAACTTAATTGCATGTTTTATTTCTAATGCATAATATGACAGTAATGTTATAATACATGATATATGTTATTAAGTTTTGAGCGGGTACGCTGAAAATTATCCACCAATCTAAAAATAAATTTGATAAATGAAGCATGTGTACAGCTGATTATCAAAACAATGGATACAACAAAAATTCTATTAAAAGCTTTTATTAATAAGGTTTAAAAACCCCTTTCGCATGTATAACTGTCTTAATACAACTAGAAATAGAATAGTACAAATTATGTATGATGTTAAAAGGAATATTTTAAAATATCATAAAAAAGAGGTGTATTGTGGACTATTCGTTGTCTAGTAGACCAGATTGGCTGAAAAATATTGAAAAGTCCGGGCACTGAGTCGGCTGGGACAGATGTGTGGATGTGTGACTTCATTTCCTTATGATCTCAAACCGTGTATAAATAGGTCTCACTGTATGGGTTGGACAAGTATTACTTAGAAGATTACATCTCGATTAAATAATGTTTGTACCATCGGGGGCACATCTAATGAGCTAAAATATTTTCACATATCATTGCAGTTACTGAGCTTTCTAGGGTTATGATAAGGCCACCAGAAAACCACGAGATCACTGTGCAGTTATAACACAGTCAATTCTATGCTAGGAAAGGAAAGACTGGATGACATGCTTGTATTTTGACCAGTTTTTGTAATCATGACATCATTTGAGACGACCTTTTGTATTCGAATGTGTGATAAGTGGCTTAGGAATAACTACTTTTCCATATGTTTCTTGTTTTGAGCTGATTTCTTCTAAGAGAAATCAATTATACAGGAATTTTGATTATATTTAGTTCTTTAATCATTTTGGCTGCGAGTATCTTCTTTATAGATGCCGCAATTCTTTTCCATTTCCGATTATCATCTCACTCAGCTTTAACTTTCGTCTACAGTTGTGTCTGGAAGGATGATGTTTTTCCTTTTCATGACTTACATCTTGTCAGGGCTTTCTAGAAGTCATGACAAAATACCACATGCATGGGTATATGGTATCCTGTCATGACTTTCAAGACTGTACCTCATGAAACACCTACAGCGACAGCAGTTCTAATTGCACATGTTCCTACAAAGTGAGCACCAACAATTTGCCCCTTCAGAAATTTTATAAGATAATGAAATCTCCACGCATCAAAGAAAAATCAAAAAACTTCTAGAATTATAACCTGCAGACAACAAAACGATATATTATTTTCAAATAATAAATAGCGATGACCAGATTATTTGGTAACTAATATGAAACTTGTTCATAAGCAATATTCTTACTGATAGGTATTTCCATTAATTTGATTAGCACATGTACTGTATTTGTATGCATATCGAAGTACAACCGCTTTAGGTAATTAGTCATAATAGTCTTGTTCCGCATTTCACGTACACTCAATTTAAAACACTTTTCAGGTATGAGCCGTGTAGACACTACACCTATATATAAAAAAAGAAAAAGTTAATATGTCAATGGGTAGCGTAGATCAGAGAAGAAAAAACAGCACCTCACATTTCACATTTGATACATTCAAGCTAAAGGTGATGACGTGCACTTTGAAGCGATTTTTTCTTGAAATTCACTATATATATATATATATATATATATATATATAAAATTTGTTCTATCCAATATAGACAATGATCAGATCCATGATTCCCAAACACACAAGAAGTTAAAGACAAGAAGACTTGGCCACACACAAAAGTCCTTTATGGTTCACCCACAAACACGAGAGTTTCTTCCTGTTACTTACCACAGTAACAGTCATGTGTTCGAAGAGAATGCCGAGTAAGATCGATTCTAGGTTTAATACTTGAGTAAATCTCTAGAAAAGTTAAGGTGGTAGAAGTTAAAGAAATTAAAAGTATGTTTCGAACGTGTAAACTAATTAAGCAACTATGAAATAATTTTTGAAAAATAATCATTTTGGAATTCATTTATTTATTTTTTAAATATTTTAGTCATTCAACCCAGCAATATATCTATTCCAAAGTCACGATTTTTGTACAGTATTTTTGGTGAACATTTGGACTAAGGTTAAAAATATTAAATGGGAGAGATACTGATCAGTAGATTTTATAAGACGTTTATAAATATACCATTAGTGAACACTGTTTTTTTTTGCCTCTTTTACTACCCCTAAGTAAGAATGCTGCTCCTTTATGCATAGTTCTGGCGGTTATTATGTTACATGACGTCAAGTTCTTATTAAGATCTGACAATTTATTCCTTGTAGAGTCTTGGAGATCATCCTATTTATTCACTTATTTGTCCATTGTAGCAAAATTAGGATTCTATTTTTGGAATAAATAACCTTTTCAGATTGTAGAATCTTGTTTTAAAAGTTCAACTATGCAGAGAATGGATACTTTAGCTAGCCATGAAATAAATATTCAATTCTTATTTTATCATATCTTTATATGTATGGGATTAAATCTAAAGCTAAATTGTAAAATAATTGCATAAGGGATGTAAAAACGGTACAATTATTTGTTACATTGAAAGTTATTTGTTGATTGGAAATTATTATTAGAACTGTGAAAAGATATTCAATTACGTATTGAAATTGCTAGTATTCGATCAAACTGATTAATTATTTTTCTTAAGAATTTAATATCTTCTTTGGAAAATCATTGTTTTTCACATTCTCTTTATGTGATTAGATAATTATTTTAAAGTATATATTCTTTGAAAAGATGATGAATATAATTTTACAAATTATAACTCATACTTTAAAATACGAATATAGTTTATTTCTTTAATTAATAACTTAATGATATATTTTCAGTTCTATATATAAGAAAGTTAAATAATTTATACATTTTATTATATAGTAATGAAAGAAAAAAAATTACATTAATCATGATGTGTAGAAGAGATTCGGGTTTGAAAAATTCTAAATTTGTATGATTAAAATTCTAAAAATATGCTATAGGCATTAAACATTTTAATAAATACCATGGAAAACGTAATGTTGAATAGTTATTTTTCTATACATTGGGCAATTATTATTCCAGCTGATACAAATATAATGGGGTAGTTTAAAAATATGTAATTACTCAAAATTATGTAGTGAAATCCTAGCTATTAGTATACGATTAAATATGTTTAACTTATAACAAGGGGCGTGCGGTCACACATACCTCTCCTTATGTTCTTCTCAACACCCATGTTACATGGTTAGTGAAAAAGAATGAATTCATCCAATAGCTACCTGTTTTGTGACCTTTAATATTATTCCCTCTAGTCACAAAGTTTTTCCACGTACACCTGGTTGAAATTCCATCTTATGTTTTAAAAATGAACAGGGAGACCATACCTTCCTTTCTACGTTACATTTTTTGGCAGTAATAAGCATTGCTTTGAAGTTAGGCCAAGAAGAATTATTCATCTATCTTATCTGCGTTTAGTTGCAAAATATTCTAAATGAAGTACGAATTGATTTATGTGAAGAAAATGACTGTGAAGAATATTTTTCTCTAAAAGTTTCAACTCTATAGACTCGAACATTTCTTCAGATGACAATTATTTCTCAGAGCCACAAGCAACAATTAATTACGGAAAATACTTCTATGTAAATGTCGATTCAAATGGTCATCCATTGAACCTAATTCAAGTGTCAGAACTTCAGCTAACAACATATTGCGATGTTCTAGACTAAGTCCTAACGGAAAAGCAGATGATTCTATTACAAAACATGTATGTGAATTACTTTTTTACTGATAAACTTTGTGAAATGGACTTGCTGAAAAGAAAGAAAAAAAATCTGTGTTCCAATGAACTGAGGAAAAGAAGCGGAGACTCAAAATGTGGAATAAAAATTAAAATCAAGGAAAACATACCGTTTATGCTTCTCTCCTCCTTCGAGGCAAGATAAAAAAGACGGCATATTAAAGTTTACCTCTCCCAAACCCTTATTGTTTGGAATACATGCAAAAGTTATACAAAGAATGTGCTTAAGAAATCCAGATTAACGTTGTATTCCACTAAGAAATTCCGAAAATAATGATTTTTTATATACTGTTAAAACATTTTTGTATTGTGATGTATTAAATTTTCTCCTTTTGACATTTGCTTTATATATAAAATCAATAACATACAATAATTAAAACTTCATTGATTCATTTTTATTACTAATGTCATAAAATCTTTTGCAGCATATGATTTTCATCAGAAACTCTAAATCTCTGACAAAGTTTCTCCGCAAACTTCAATCTTCTTTAAAATGCAAAGAAATATTTTTTTCTGAAAATGTTAAGATCAAAAGTCCTTTCAAGTGAATTATCATAATGATATTTTAATTAAGCAATTTTTTAAAGAAATTATAATTGAGTGCGGTATCTGAGACCGCACGTCCCCTGTTATGTACTATTTTTTTTCCTACCCTATTACTGGTAAAAGAATTATTACATCACCAGTTAATAAATTCTGTTAAAATCTGCTGAAATTGTTTGATAATTGAGAAAAATGGCACGTATTCTTTTAAAATTCTTTATGCTAACATAATATATGTCACTTCCTCCCCCCCCAAGTGTTTCTTATTGTAAATATAGAAATGAAGATCAAGGACGAAAAAGATAAGAGAGAAAAATGCGAAGTCATTTGTATTTTATTCAATATCATCCAAAACGAAAAGCTTGTGAAACATTTCTCATTATATAAGACCAAGGGATTCAGGAAGGGAAAAAAGTGCTTTCCGAAGAAAATAACATTAAAGACTCATTTAAAGTTGAGCTACAAGGTTGCCCGACTTTCAGATTTATTTAATTATATTTCAAGTTTCTCCTTTTTAATCTTGCTTTGAATGTTGTCAGTTCTATGGTAAAACATCGAAATGCAAGTGTGGTTTTGCAAGCGTACATTTTGTATATTTTTAAAAACCCTTGTTGTATTGATATTTTTTTTTACTTTTCAAAACTCTCTTATTTGACCATGGTAAAGATACATTTTTTTAAAATTTTAATTATATCCTGAATTTTTTCCAAACTTCGATTTTTTAATGAAGTTACTGAAAGTGATAGAAGAAAGTTAGAATTTAAAGAAGATCAGAAAGGATTATTTTTTGGGTTTTATATTTATTAAAAATATATGTATTTTATAAATAAATTAACTATAAAAATGATTGAAATGTTAAATAGGCAACTTATTTATTTATTTTTTGAAATTTTCATTATCTTACCTTTTTATTGTTTTTATTTTACTATCACTAAATTCTTTCAAAAGAAAAGTTTTATTTTAATGCTTATTAACATGATATTTATATAAATTTGTGACATTGGGCTATTCGCGGTTTCTCTTCACTAACCTTGGGGACTTTCAATTGAGATTAATTGCTTTCACTAAACAACTTTTGCCCAACCAAAAATGAAACTTGATACATAAAGTTAGTATGTAAAGCAGTTAGGAATGAAGTAAAACGTTCGAGTTGAGAAATATATAAACTCCGTCGGAAGGAGTAGAGTATCTGAAAAGGGATCTGAAAGAGGGTCTGAGAAAGAAGCTGTAGGTGAGATGAGGTGAAGCTGAAGTGTTAGATAAGAGAAAGGAGGAATTAAAGTCTACAGTAGAGGGTTCGAGCAAGGATTGCTGTAGAAAGATTTTGTCTAGTGTTTTCATTAGTTGTTCCAGAATCTGAGTTGCAGTCGAGGAAGGACTAGTGGTAAGAGTCTGTTAGATTACTATTGGTGGGTTGAACTAAGGTATTAGAAAGCTTACCCGAGAGAGCACAATCATTTCTGTCATAGTAATTATATACTAATAAATTGTTAAAAGTTGTTTGGTGATTCTGTAATTATTTGTGTCGTAGTGATTAATAATTGAATCTAGTGATGACACGAGGACGCCCGGGACGGGCGGGAGTCTCAAATTGAAGTAAAAAACTTCACAATTTAATGAATATTTATTTTTCACCTGATACATAATCTATATTGCTTCCAAAAGTTGTGGGGTATTTAATTACATCCACAAACATAAAATTGAACGGCCTTATTTTATAATTTATCCCATTTAATACTTTCCTAAAATTTACTTTTAATATTCATGATCAAATGTTTGGAATTTTTGGATGAATATTAAATTCTAAACAACACTAATAACATAAATCTAAACACCACAAAATTTGTTTACAAAAAAGATAATTTTAAATAAGATTTTTCATAAAAAGTTCTTATAAATATTTTAAATGGTCATAATCCTGTATTAGACACATTTTGTTGAAATTTGTGCTTATCCTTTTTATAAGCATCAAAGTGCATAAAGTAGTTATAATATTAAAGTTTCTAAAGTGGTTTCAATAAATATAAAAAGTTATTGAGTAATTTATAACCACATAAAAGACTATAATGATTATCAATTTTTGCTTAAAAGCATTTATAATTATAAAAGTTTATGAAGTAATTTATAGTTATAAAACTTAATAAAATAATTTATAATTATAAAAAAAAAATTACTAATTGAACTGCAGTTATAAAAGTTATATAAATACAAAAAAAAATTACATTTTCAACAAGTTTTTGTTTAACGCATCAAATGAATTTCGCATTCTTTTAGTTGATTATTTTTAACTATATACATTTCTACAAAACTTTATTTCTTCTCCTCATTATGTTACCTGAAGATAGAAAATGATTACAGATAATTCTTGTAAATTGTGCAATGTTAGTAAATTTATGTATAAACTTAAAGAATGGCTACATTTAAAAAATAAACGAGTAGTAATTTTATACCTCTATATTAATTTCTTAAAATTAATAACAATTTAAAATCAACTGAAATGAAAGCAAATAATTTCCGATATGGACATTTATGATATATCCAAATGAAAAAAATTCATCTCATAATTTTAATTAGTTTTATAACGTTTTTTAAATATTTTTCTCATTTATTGTGTAAGTAAATGTAGATACACTTCTATTTTCGAAAATATTTTAAGCGTGCTATGCATATTCCAGTGACATTTGATAACAATATGATACACCGAACTTATTAAGTAAGCTTTAAATATGTTTCATTGATATGTAATAACTTTTCAACAAGCAAAACTACCAAAAATGTTTAAAAAAACTTAATTAACTGAATTTTCTTGAACAAAATGAAGCACCCCTAGGAAAAATTTAAAATTATACTTGTAAGCAAAACTTAGTTTCATATTTAAGTCAAATTTAAAATGACTATGTTTATTACAACAATCAATACTTGAGGATTTTTTCCCTTAAAAAACTGTTTTTAAAACGTTATTATGTATTTAACTTGGTGAGTGTGTCATCAAATTTTCCATCCTGAATTTAACCAACTTCCCATGAAGCTAGAGCTCTGAAACTGTGGGAATCTTTCTTACTCGCCTAACAATGCAATATTTAGACATTTGCGACATGTTTTAACTAATATTTTCTTCAATAATGTAGTTCAGCCCAACTCTTTGGCTTGATTTCAAAAATTGGCACCAAACTTGGCGATTTTTTTTGGCTGAACGTTAAGTCCGTAAACGTTAAGTCCGGTAGCCATATTTGGCAAAATACCGCCAAATAATTATTGTTCATTCCAACCATTTAATTTACCAGATGACTTAATTAATTTTAATTAGTTTTAACCTTTTTTATGTATTTCACTTGCTATGTGTCTGTCTGTGTGTGTATCAGTGTGTCATCAAATTTTCTATTGTTAATTTAACCAACTTCCCATGAAGCTAGAGCTCTGAAATCTTGGGAACCATTCTTACTTGCCAAACAATGCAATATTTAGATATTTGAAACCAGTTTTAACTAATATTTCAATATTTTTTTGTAATAAACTTTGCCACCATATAAAAACGTTGTTTTTAAAAACGTTGTTTTTAAAAACGTTGTTTTTAAAAACGTTGATTTTTATCTTGAATTATTTCGTAATAAATTTATTTTAATGGTTTTTTTCCCTCCATGTTTCTGTATGAATACTGCAAGCACACATTTAACAACTTTTTCTATTTAAAGCATTTACAAAAATAATACTAATTCCCTTAGCACCTACTGTAAATCTAATATCAAAATATAAATTTATAAAGCAATACATGACGTACATAGGAGACGTTAGCAATAAACTGGTCATAAATGACAAAATGTAATTAAACATTCATTGAAAGCAATGTACTTAAACATTGGGTAAGTATTGATATTATTTATATTTCCGAAGTATTTTAAACTAATGTTTGAAAATCCATAACATAATAATATGAACCAACAAAATTAAATTAAAGCTGACTTAATCGATCCGCTTCCAAGGGCGGCTAAAACTGAAGCTCAACAAAAAACCGTGAAATTGTAAATTTTGAGTTGTAATACTATCGTAAATAATATTTCAACAACTGTAATACTTTTAATTTATTATGAGAGGAATTTTGAAGTTAATATGCAGTCTCTCTCTTCCATACATTCTTAAAACCATTATCAAACAATATTACTTATTTTTTAAAAGGTTGTAATGAACACTTTTGTATATATTAATTCAAAAGAGCTTCATATTAGACTGCCTGTGAAGGATTTAAATGATTGGTTCACTAACTTTCGACAGTCAAATAATTAAGTCAGAGTAAAATATTACAAGATTTTATGATAAAAGAATTAAAGTAATTCGTTTGTAAGATCAGAAAAAAAAAATGTGGCAGAATTTGCGATGTGGAAAGCTTAGATATTTTTTTGAATTTTCGCATCACTAAGCATTTGAGAACCAACTGATAAATACAATACTTCACTAAAAACAGAATGAAAGAGAGAGAAAATGGGAAAAAATATGCGAAAAAAAGTGAAATAAAATGAAAAGACAATGTACAATTAAAACAAACAATTTTGGGTTAAACACAGCCATGTAAATAACGAAAAGTATTTTGATATGTTTTTTTTAATTAACAAAGAAATTTGAGAACTGGATTCAAAATTTTCAGAAAAATCACCAGTAATTAGTATAATATAATTTGTTTTCATTAGGACTTAATGAGTGTCTTCCAATTTTCCCAATTTAATTCAAAATCAAACGACACCATTTTACAGAAAATCATCAGAAAAAATCATACACTAGTGTGGCTATTAAGCAACGAGACAAGCGATGCTACAGAAGAAGTACGCATGCGCCAGACGCCAGTGCCAGACAGCTTTTTAGCGTGAAGTCCTCTTTTTCAAATGCAGAGCCACTCGCTTCTGTGAGCAAATCCGTATATGCATAGTCTTTGAAAGCATTAGGGTTTTTTTTTTTGGTTCGCCAGAACAAGACAACAAGAAGATGGCAAAATTGTTTGTACTGACACTTTGAATGCCATTAAAAATTACCCAAACTTATTGGAATGGGCAATAACGTATGACGATCCATGTTTTTTTTTATTTATGATCTTGAAACAAAGTGCCAATCCATACACTGAAAGACTTCATCTTCACTCTAAGCTATAGGAGTTCGAATGATAAAATTAAAATTCAGAGCAATGATGATTCTTTTATTTCGACATAGATGGGATTGTGTACCTTGGGTTCCTGAACATCAAACTATTAATCAATATTACTACCATTACGTTCTTGCTGAACTACATGAAAGAATCAGAAAACACGAACTCGAATTCTGGAAAGGCATGCTATAGGTTCTCGAACAAAACAATGCGCAGACTCATTACGTTTGCACATAGGTTGTAGTAAGAAGTTGTAAAGCGATTTTTAGAAGACTTCAACAGCGAATTAGCTTATCAATGAAGGTGGAATGCGTGATACGATAAGTCCTTTATTTGTCACTGCATTCGATATGAAATTCAACCTTGGAAAAAAAAGCTGCGAAAGCATATTACTCAGTATGCTGTTCTTATGAGAAAAAACGTATAAAACATACGTAAATTTCTGTTTCGACGTTTTAAAGATGGAAACTTAATGTTTATGACAAAGAACATAGCTGCTGTCTACCGAAGGATAGGCATTGCAAGTATTTATCAATGAAAAACATTTCATACGCTAAACAAACTAGCCAAACAATTAGGAATGTCATCAAAATTAAATTTTTATTTGTCTACACGTAATAGAAAAAATTCACAAGGCAAAAGATAGGTATCACATGCATTGAGACAATGAAGAATGTATGAGTCTTGAAATGAATGAATTTTCTAAATAGGCCACACAAAAATTACTTTATGGAGTAATTCATGATGAGAGAAGAAAAATGTTAATCTAAAATACAAAAATAAAAAAAAGGTAATCAAGGCGGAGAAATAATATCAAAGTCCAAACCAATTATTCACTACAATATAGTTCTTCTGTGCATCTGGTCGGATATGCAGAGTGTGTTTTATTTGGCCCAATATAACCTCTGAGGCTATTATTTGTATCAGTCGATACACAATGCCTGGGCTACTGTGCTTTGTGACGTAAAACTGCGAACCGTTCTACACTGATAGCATCCTTCTACTGCTCAAACTAAGGTAGAATGTGTTAGGTATTTATATAGAATACTTTGATAAATAATTGTATTATTTTCAGCTATATATATATATATATATATATATAAAATTAAAATTGTATTTCAATAAAATTACAAGATTTATCTATATATAGAGTTTTTTTTTAATAATAGAAGGAAAATGAACATATACTGTTCATTTTTCTTCTATTATTAAAACTTTCTGCTATTTTTTTTTCTCTTTTATGAAAACAGAAAGTTTAAAGTAAAAGAAAGAGAATCCAAATGGCAAACAATTTTAGACTTTTAAAAACTTGGGTGTTCTAGAATTATTCGCCAAAATATCTCCATCAACAAAATATAATATTAAATGAAGGCTATAAAACACACACACACACACATATATATATATATATATATATGTGTGTGTGTGTGTGTGTGTGTACATTTTTAATTTCAGTGAAATGTAAATATAGTAAAATATATGGATATTGATTATAAAATATTACATAAAAATATTGAAATCCTAAATATTGATAACTATTCAAATAATAAGTGTTTTAATAATAATTAAATTTAAAAATGTATGATACAAATTGGATAAAATAATATGAAAATAAAAATCCAAAAGTTTTTTTTTTTTTTTTTTTTTTTGTAAATGATTTTCAACTAAGAAGAGGAAGAAAGCATATAATGTAATTAAAATTAGCTGTCAAGTTGTAAGGATTCAGATATGTTTAAAACCTGTTTTAAATTGTTCTAATCTTAAAGTATTTACTTAGTAAAAACTGTTAATTAACAATAATCTTTAAGAACCAAACAAGAATGAATGGAAATAATTCATTTCCAACAAAAAAAAAATGGCATATAAGAAAGCTAGAAAAATAGAAAAAACAATAAATTTAATTGAAATTATTACTGAATAACTTATAAAAATGTGTAACCATAAATACATATTTTATTAGTAATCATAGAAGAGAATATAGTTAAATTTTGAAACGAAAATCATCGTTACATTCTTATTCCTTAAAAAGCAACAAATGACATCCACTCAGAAATATTTATCTGAAATTTTTCTCTTTCGTAAAAACTCGAGATTCTAAAGAAATAAAATTACTAACAGATTTTAAAAGAAAGTATTTTAATATATTTAAAATATATATGATACAAAATAATTCTTAAAAATAGTAACAAATAAAAAGCATTAATCTAGGTTTAGCCATTCATATATTATAAATAACACTAAAATCACAACCACAGGTACAAAATAGTCTTAATTTTTGTCAAAATATTTTACAACTTAAATTTTATGAGAAAAAACCTGAATCATCAAAACATGAATATTTCTTAAAAATGTATTATAATTATTTACTCTGTCTTATAATCACTAAATTTAAAATTTGCTATATGTTCAAAATTTATCTGCTTTTGAATCAATTTAACCCAGAAAACACGTGAATCATTACGATGGATGAAGAATAATTTTTAATTCCACATCCCGTATGTAACAGCATTTCCACATAAAACTCAGAATATATTTTATCAATTCTAGAAAGAATGACGTGAAAAGGAAAACAAATCGAAATTTCGTAAACTTTTAAATGAAATCAGAAAAGGCAAATACTTTTGCAATACGTATAAGAGCAGACATTCTACTAACGCACCGGGTTGAATTCAGAAAGATAAAAAAATTCTATCTAAATATAGAACCACATATAGAGAAGAGGATTCGACCAAAACGCGCTGCTTTGTGTTTTCTCTGCACCGAAGAATCGAAAATCAAATAAATAAATTCTTGTCTGTCAATGTACCATCTTCTTTAAAAGCAAGAGAATGCTAAAGTATATAAAATAAAGAAGGCCTCTTCAGATCTTTTCGATACAGGGCCAAAACCTGTACCATATTTTGCCTTTCATTCTCACAGTAGAACGTGGACGGATAAGAAATAGGTTGATTCAAAAAAGGGTGAAGACATGGAATGGTGCAGAGATATAATTTTAGGTACAAGTCACGTACAATATTCGGTGAAGGTTTGGTTTGGGGGAAAGACTTAAGTTCAGTCTTTTTTTTTATTATTATTTTTATTCCCTTTACTTTCGATTGTCAGGTTATTTTTTCACTTTCGTTCCATTCCATTTTCCTTTTCTGTCAACAAAAGAGTTACAAAGACAATCTTTTCCTTAAATTATAAGACCTTTCCTTAGTTTGTTGCTTTGTATAATCATTTGATGCTGGGAAACGGCCTTAGTAAGCATTATATGTTGTTGCACCCGGATTCATTGTAAAATAGTAAGTAAAAGAGTTTACAATATGAATTTTTTTTTTCTAATTATTATTGACATCTTTATATATATGGTTATTTTTGTATGCATCAACTGTAGTAAAAAAAGTTTGTTCATGTACTAGATTTAAGTAAACAATTATATAGAACGTGAAACAGGATTTATCACGTATTCTAAAGTAAGGTGATACATTTACATCTTCTTTTCTTACTTTAAAATACCATATCATCTGCGATGCTAAAAAAAAACTAGAATTAATTCTGGCAATACAGACATTGGGCCGCTCCTGTTTTCTTTACAGAGTTACATGTGTAAGTGTAAAAAAAATGTTGCATTAATTAACGAACAAAAAACATTTTTACAGAAGCTTTATTTTTAATATATTAGGAAATTTCAATAAGGGAAATTTTATTTTAAGCAAAATTTTATTATACATAAATTCAGTGTACCGTTTATCGATGTATTTTCTCGCATCGGTAAGAGGAAATATTCTGAGAAAAACTCATATGCATTCCAATAATTTCAAAGCGTTTAACACTATTATACTCTTACAGAACAAGGTAAAAGTTCAAATGAATTCAACTCAAAATTTTATATAAAAAAGGTAAATATTATAATGTATTATATTCATATATTTTGTTATTCCCTTTTCTTTTTAAAAACAATTTCTCTTTATATATAATAAAAATTTAGGAATAGAAATAAAATGTAAATGAATCGAGAGTGTTCCATAGATTCATAATTAAACTTCTCATATTTTTCGTTAAATATGAGCAGTAATGTATCTAGAATTCCAGAATCTATAGTAATTATTTGTGTGGATGAATCAACAAAGGGCAATTCAGAGCAGAATACACACGAATTGGTAAAATTTAGTACAACAAAACAGCGCGATGAGATGTACGTATGTTAGAATTGAAACTGTTTCTTAGAATATTGATGGCAGAACTAGTTATAGGTGTCAGTAAATATCTTATATCGATAGCAGTATCTGATAATAATTCAGACAATTAAGTCCGTTTGGATGTGCTGTTTATCACTGTAGTCTTCAGTAATTTTGTATCTTGGTACACATTTTTATTGTAAGAAAAGGCCATTAAAATATTAAGAGGGAAAAAATAACAACACGAGGGCTATTGGCAAAACGGAATTCGTAATTTTAAATCCTAGTCAAGTGATGAGGATGACATTGGAACTAGCACCAGCCTTCTAACTTTACACACCACGAAAAAGGGGAGAACAGGGAGCCTCGAAATATTTTGTTTGCATTAGCCCCAAAAGACGGTAGGTATTTAGTGGCACCAAGGCTCGAACCCACGAAATTACGCCAGCCACGTGTTTGCAACCATAATCACTAAGCTACAGTGGTCATGTAACCAATGCAGCGAAGTTAAAAATTGTCAATGTATTAAGTGTCCAGTTTTTTTAAATATATTATGCCCTATAACAATTTTACATTTATATTCTTACCCCCATTTATATGCTTGATAAATGTTTTATTTCTCTAATTTGAACATTTAGCTTTGAGTTATTGCACTATGAATTGCACCGTGCTAAATTTGTTCTTTACAGTATTGTCCTCACGAAATATTCGCAAAAGGGATTGGCATATGTAAGAAACAAAGAAATTCATTATTTTTGTTACTTTATGAATACCTCTTTTAACGGCTACTTTAAATTTAGTGTAAATGAATGAATAAATTAATGACGGAGGGAGTGAATTTCATTAGTGAATACGGGAATGAACGAGTGGGTATAAAAGAGTAGGCAAATCGTGTTTAATTCGCCATGTAAGAGGCTGCTATTTAAGTTAACGATAAAATTCTTATATATATATCCGAGCACTTTTCGAAATAAATTGTTTTCTAAATATATTTTTTAATGAATTAATGAGTGAATGAATGAATCTGTGAATAAAAGGATGAGTAAATGAATGAGGGGATAAATAAATGAGGGAAGGAGAGAGTGAATGAATGAAAGATGAGTGAACGGAAGCAAGAATTGGATGAATAGCTGAATGACTGAATAAATTAATGTGTGAATGTATAAATGAATTCTCGAGTGAATAAACTAATAAGTAAATGAATAAATGAATTCATGATTGAAAATTTAAGCAAGTAAGAGAATGTTAATAAGTCGCACTACTGTTTAAGTTAACGTCAAAGTGGTTACCCGGACACATTTGAAATAAAGCATTTACAGATCATATTTTCTTTTGAATGTTGGAGTGAGGGAATGAATAAATGAAAGAAAGATAGAGTAAATAAATTAATAAAAGAATGAATGAATGATTGGATAAGTGAAGGAACGAGAAAATGAGTGAGCAAATAAAAGAAATGAATGATTGAATGAATGAGAGAATGAGTGAATGAAAGCACGAATGAATGAATAACTGAATGATATAATGATTGAGTGAATGAGTAAGTAAAGAAACAAGTAAATGAATGAATCAAACAAGCAATAGATCAATCAAATTTTCACTCTATTGTCACATTATCTTTTGCTTTCATTCTAACAATTAATTGAATAACTTAAAAGTACTTTTTAAAATAAGAGAGCACATTTGGTGGCTAAGTTTATGTTTTGGTAAACTTTACATGGAGTAATTTGTTTCCCTCTTTTCCGGATATAAGTAGGTAGCATCAATTTAATTCACACAAACATTACGATTACGGACAAAATAGTTATACTAGCTGAATGCTATCATAATTAATGAATAGTCTAAAATGTGTTAATCTTTTTTTAACATTCAGACATATTTTAAATAAAACTATTATTCTTAATTTTTCTAGTTAATCATGAATTTTATATAATTTTGAGACAGTATAGATCAATAATAAGTGCTGACATTTAACAACAAAGAAATTAATATATGTTATATTTATAGAATAGTCACATTCACTCATAGATCTCCTCTGTAAGAAACAAGTAATTATTATAAAGTGTAAATCACTTTATTGTTTATCCTGATAATAGTTTTGTTTTAGTATGGATTAAATAAATTAAACCACATTTAAAAATATATTCGTTATTAAAAATATTTAAATATACTTTTATAAATAATTTATAAAATAAACTCCTCAAAATGTTTTTAATAAATTTTCAAAGTGAAAATACCATTTTCAGCTTTTTAGATCCATATTATGTATATATTTATTTGAAAGTGCAGTTTCTGCCTTTAGTTTCTTATTCTATAATGATAAAATACTTCAAATCTATTTAAGTAAAATCTTATTTCTTTCTTTTGTATCTCTTATTTTAATCAATTCCCTACCGAAACATGCATCCTATTTTTATTCGATTAGTTACAACTAAACTATCGCTTATAACTTAGTTATAGCGTTTTCTTCGTTTTTAGAATGAAAACATATTAAGGGAAATTGAAAATTACATCAGTAAATGAAATTGTTTTCGGGTATTATCACTTAAGAAAATATAAAACTACAAAATATAAACTTAATTTATTTTTGCAAGTTGAATCTTTATTAGGTACGAGTAACATATCTATTTGATTACAAATGATATAAAGTTAAATGAAATACAACAAAAACTTATATCTTCTTTTAATTATTTTTGTTCCCCTGGAAAAAGTGAATCTTTAGAAACCAATAGTTTTAGATTTGTCATGTATGCATTTATCGAGATAAAAAGAAAAGATTTATTTATCAATTAAAGAAGTGATGAACCTTTATACTATGAATTTTGTATCAACAATCATTTACGAATGATGTGTAACTTTCTCATTGTCTTATTAAGGGGGAAATATTTATAAAACCACTATAATAATTTTGAACATAAAAAAATGAATGTTTATATGGAGTGATTAAAATAATTTGCTTACTAAACTACTTTATATAAGTATAACGAATAGAAAAATAAGAACATTTTCCAACATTAGTAATTTTTTGATGATTGCAAATTGTTTTAATATTTAAAACAAATGTGTTATCTAAAAGCTTAGAGATGTAAGTAGAGTAGATTTTTAATTCCAATGAAGTAATTTTAATTAACACATTTTTACTTCTTAAGTAAACAAATTTTATACATTTTTGTTCGGAAAGGAAATTCAATCAAAACTAATTTTTTTAAATGAAATTAATTATGTCTCCTTTATTTCAGACATTTTATTCAGTGTAACTTAAAACTAATAAAACATGTATTTAATTATTTAACTGTAAGGTTTGTCGGGCTATAACCGTAAATTCAATAAATTAAACTTCTGAAATGAATACCGTTCTACATTGCTTAGTATTTGGAAATTAGAAAACTCTCATTTAAATCTAATTATGTCTTAGAATTCTCAAAGTATAAATGAGTTCCAACACTATTAGTCTCTAAAATAATGTATTATCAACTAGAGATACATCTTTTGAAATTTTATTTACAATTCCCTTATAAACGATAGGAAATTAAAGCGATGTTTGTTTTACTTTCGGTGAATACATTTACCAACGTTTATGTGAAATTAGAGTTTCTAATATTTTGTTATTAGAAAAGTTATCACCATGAAAGCAATTATCTCTACGATATAATTAATCTGAGCTAAGGTTTCAAACTCTTTCAAATGAATTTGATTGCTGCTTGTGAATACGACTTGCGAATAATTAAATCCGTTTGAAATCTCGATTGTATACAATTCTCTTCTAGAAATGTAATTCATTTGTCTTCACAGTATTAACGTTGATTGCTTCAGTAGTTTCTACGTGATTAAGTAAACGAAAATGCGTTGGAATTTACATAATGTTTACACCACAAAAGTTTATTTAAAATTTTAAGTTTATTAAAAGCTTCTATTGTAAAAGTTCTGTCGTATATTTTAACTGATTGTATTAAAGAATCTAGAAGAAAATTTGTTATCCGTTATTTCTTCGATTTGGTACTTAATATTTTAATGTAAAATATGTCACATTTCAGAAATTTAGAATCTAATAATTATTAACCATTGCCTATTCTCTTATAATCAGATTTCAATGGTGTGATTTTATATACATATTTATTCATAATTCCTCCTTTATTATGTATACTAGTATTTATTTTATGTCTAACTTTTGATGACGTAGTGTTTTTAAAAAGAATTATAAAAAATGTTTCGTATAGATATTAGAAAGATATATAATGTTATAAGCTCCAAAATTTCCGCAGTCTGTTTAATCAAAATAAAAGCAAATATGGGAGAATGATCAGGTGAAACAATTACTGTATTGAAATTATTCGAATTTCCGGAATTTAAATGAAAAAAAAAACTTAACATAGAAAAAATTATCATTTTGGGTGAATTTCAACTGAAAAAAATTTTTAAGCTTTCAATAATTAACTCGTTTAGATTACTGCAATGCTATAAAATCTTAAAGGAATGGTTTTTGTTTTAAAATAGAAATAATTATGATAAATATTTATTAACACACGTAAACAAACACGCATATATATATATATATATATATATATATATACATACATACATACATACGTGAGGAGTGTCTGGAAAGTAAGTTTCATTTTACTTTCCAGAAAGAAAAAAAAAAGAACAAAAGGGGTATTTTTTAAGCCAGTTTTACTTCTATATGAAAATTAATCTCTTGAGAACAATTGTTGTAGAGGAGTACGTACTTATCTATATATTTCTTAAAGAAAATTACTGCCAATGATGACCTGGGCAATGGAAACAATATCATGGGAAATATATTCAGAAATGTGAGGTAATTTATCAGAAACTATTGACATTATTAAGCTTTTGTTTCAAATAATGTTTTTCATCACCTTGCCCTACATCACCTTCAAATCATCATCGACAACAGCAAGCCGTTTACTCCTTGCTTTGTGGTGCACAAATGTTTTTGTTCTTTGATTTTTCGAATCTCTTATCTCACCGTATTCTTGTTTACTGAATTTTCACAATACATCTCAGAGCTTCGATGGCGAAAAAATGAATCACTAACCGAATCTTCCACTCAGAGCTTTCATCAAATGTCTTATACATTTCAAGAAATCATAACTTTAAACATAATACAGATCGACCGAAATATGTATATATATATATATATATATATATATATATATATTTCGGTCGATATATGTATTATTTGTTGCTGATCTTCTAGTTTTTGATTACTCCTGGTAACAAACATTCATGAAATCACAGTATTGTTTTCTCTAGTTGACAGTTTTTGTCCTCATGCCATTAAAGATCCACCGATTAGAGGGGGTGATGTCCATTAATTTTTCCCGAAGTTAATGTTCTCCTTTTGGCATCGTGTTGGAGTTTGGAGATCAAATATCACTTCAGATGTCTTTCTCAAACGAGTTTCGAAACTTCGATATCCATCACCAATTGCCCTCGTGTTGCTTTAATTGTGACTTTAATAAATAATCGATCAATGTAGGTTTTAATATTTCTGTATTAGTCTCTTTTGATTCACATTCTGAATTCAGAAACCTATATTTTATTATATATAAGTATACGGACAAAGAATCTTTATGTAGATAAATTACACATTTTTAGTCTACTGTGAAAAGAATTGTGTCATCACATACATTCGAAATTTTCCTAGCGTTCATATATCTTTGAAATTCTCTCAATACAATATTGTATAATAGTTTTCTCTATACAATATTGTATAATAGT
>BMAW01020473.1:139463-160931 GCA_019974015.1 Nephila pilipes
ACTTATATTTGCATCACAACACGAGACAAAGCGATAATAGCAGCCAAACTTTCCAACAAAAGTCTTAAGACCTGCACCATTTTGCTATGGATACCCCCGGCTGTTTCTAAAACATCAAAATTCTTCCTTTGATGGGTTCTTCTCGGTTGAAAATCGCTGTTCCACATCAATAACCCTTCATCGAAGAAAGAATTTCGGTTATTCTGGCTAACGAGGTAACACTAGAGCAATACTTCATCACTGGTTTGCGAAAACAATGGAGACAGGCTCGAATTAACGCTTCAGCTTGGTTCTTCTCATTATAGCGTATTTTTTATTTATTTACTTTTTTCCTGTAGTCTCCTCTTACTCTCGAAGATAAAGCGAAGGGAGGGGTCCCGGTCTTCCCTGCTGAGTCTTTGCCAATGATTATTTTGCAATGAGAGATGTTATTGCACTTAATTGGCTTGCTGTTGGTACTGTTGCACTTTGATAGGATGTCATAATATTGATTTTTTTTCTCAACCAGCTAGGGGAGAAAGGTTTTGATTTTTAATTAGTTTCCTTTGAAGCTAGTTTTCAGAGAAGAAAAGTACATAATTAATTTGTTCGTTGATGGATTATTGTTTTTCAAACGTAAGGCTCTTCCAGAAATGTTTATAGTTTGAAAGATATTGTTGCTTGGATTTAGTTATTATAGAGTATGTTTTTATATAAAGGACGTTTTTGTCGAACGATAGCGTTTTGATTCGACTAACAAATCGTATGTCGTATTCATATTTATCAACTATCCCTATTTTCATAGAAATGGGTAATAGAAAAATTATACATAAGAGACTGAAATCAAATCTATGTAAGTATTCTAAGTACGTTATTGTGTGTACATAGTGTCTACTTTATTATATGAATGTAAGCAAAAATATATTTTCAAAATTTTTTTTGCAGTCGTGAGTACATATAGATGTAAATCATTCAAATCATAAGCTAAAAAGAAGTGCATGCCACACATATTTAAATGATTTTAACATACTAAAAGACTTGTGATGAATGCTTATACAAAACATTCTATATGGAAATGTTAAATATCACTAGAATCTATAAAATTTTTCTAATGGGTTTAATATTTAAAAAAAAAAATCAAGTAACTGATTATAGTTGTAAATGATACTCAAATATTTCTTTTTCATTTATTTATTTCTATTTATAAGTATGTATGAAAATGTTTTTAATGTAAAAAAAATCATTTTATCCCGTATACATACATACACACACACACACATATATATATATATATATGCATTAAAGCTACATAACCTATATTATAAAATATCAATAGTAATAACTCACTACGCTTCTTGAGAATAAATAAAAATAGTCTTACTGTGAGAAAAACCACTTCATTCTCAATGTATGACAACTGCTACGTAGAAAACACTATGAGTCTCTAACATTTCTATTTCAACGTATTCTACTAGTATATTAATAAATAAAACCATATAAATAAAATTAAAAAAAAAATCATATAAATAAAATAATATATTTAAATAAAACTCTCTACGCTTCATCATAATAAATAAAAATAGTCTTAATGTAAAAAAATAACCACTTTACTCTCAATGCATGCACAAACGCTACGCAGCAAACTCTGAGAATCTACAATTTCTATTTCAACAAACTCTACCCATATATTAGTAAATAAATTGATATTGGGGCAATTCACAGAACAGACAAAAATAACCTTAATGTAAACCAAACTCGTTTTATCCCACAAGCATGTACAAACATTTCACTGCAAATATTATTAAATATCGAAAAAATCATTTATTCAACTTTTTAAAAATGTATGAAATACACTTAATGTAAAAAAAACTCTAATGTCCATATAAGCACAAACGCTGCACTGCAGACGTTATTGAATATCTATATATATAATTTCTATTTCAACACTATATTCATCTATTAATAACGCTATAAATTTACTTACCAGTACTCCACAGCTCCCACTTTCAAAATTAATATCAATTCAGCCAGGACCATGTTAACTATAACAGGTACAGCAGAGTGGAAATTCCACTGTAACTGTCACAATTGAGCCTAGACTGCGTGTCCTCCATATAACCTTCGAATTCTACATTACCCAAAACACCACTTCGAAATTATAGGTATTCACTGAAATGTGCATACAGAGAGCACAGGACTACGCTCTAACAGTTTCCAGTAACAGTTATTGCTTAGAGGAATGTCGATAAGGTAAACCTAATATAAATCTGAACTGCGAGGCTAATATATTAGAGTACAAGTAATTGTTCAAGTTTATAATACTTCATTATCAAATTCAATGGGACACATACACAATTACCTATTAAAGAGATAGGTTTTATATAATTAGATATGATTGGATTATATATTTTATTTGTTTGAAATATTTCAATTAGAAAGTATTTATCTAAGAAAATGTTGAACTGATTTTCAAGCCTGATTAAAGGGAATGAATTTTAAGAAATGAAGTAATATAAGTGTGACATTATAAATAGTACAGAAATGAAAGTTTTTATTAAAAATTTTCATATAAATTACATTAATTAATAAATATCCAGATATTGAGATTAAGAATTAACACACTGTCAAAAATTCCGAAAGTAGCAGTAAAATAATCAATTATTATCGCAAAACAATTACGCACACTTATAAAAATTGCAGTATGTTAATAAAAATTATTTTTATGAGTTAAAATATTGGTACTATTCAGAAAACTTAAGCATTGGTAAATCGATGTCCTTTGGAAATGACTTTTTGATCCAAACAACTGAATATAACTTAAAAGAATATTTTAAAATTCTGATGAACATATAATAAAAAGTAATTTATTGTAATTAAAAGAGTGGTTATAAGTAATGTAATTTATGAAAAGTTTCTAAAGGCGCGTTATGTTTTCATTTTTTTACTTAAAGACAGGTGTATTAATCTGTAACAATTTTGTCATTATTATTAAATATATATAATATAATTATTCAATTCTATTCGCTGCGTACTTGCACTGATAATTATAACATGATTGGTATATACATTTTTAACATTTGCAGCATTACATTTAAAAGATTGTTTGTTAAATATAAATTAGGTATTACTGACCATTAATATAAAAATAAGGGCCATGAAAATAGTTTTCGGTTCTAAATACACTTAAAATACATCACAACTGTTAAAATAATAACATTTGTCAAACTTAATGTTTATCAATATTAATGTATATATATATAAATATTAAAAGCTGCTCTTTTTTTAAGAATTTTTATTGTTTACTAAATTGAAGTATTATGTATTTATTATTATGATCCAACTAATTTTGTCATGATTTATGGTCACTGTATAGTATTTTGTTTGTAATTTTAAGGAAAAAAATAATTAACTTTGATTAATGAAATAAATAATATAAGCAAACTCAGCAAATTAATATTACTGCACCAATATTTTTTTTAAATTTAGAGCAATCTTGGAAATAATTTTTGATAAATAGTTATAAAAGCTTAACAACTTTTATTCTACTTTAATTATATATTAAAATAAGTTCTGTGTAAGGAACATTGGGACTAAATATTTTTTTTTTATTTTTATATACCATAAAAATTTGATTGACTTAGGTTTAACAAAACATTTTTCAAATTTCTATTATTTTTCTTATTATTCATTACAGAAAAATCATTATTTGATATATGATTTCATACACTATTTTTTTATAAAATTTTATTCTATTAGTCAATTATAATATTAATAACGATATTTATTGAGGAATAAAACATTTACTGAAATTAGGAGTTTAAAAAACATCTTATAATAGATGAAATATTAAAAAGTGTTAATTTTTAAAGAAAAACATTTGTATACATCTGTATATTTACCTAAGATTATTATGTATATTACACTAAGATTCTTTTATCCTGATTTACTGAATAGAGTAAATAACACATTAAATTTAGAGATTATAAGAACTGCAGTAGACGCAATTATTCTTAATAAATCTGAAATTTAAATTTAAATTTAATGTGCAAAAAATATTAATTAAACTTTTATTAATTTGATACAACTCGAAAAAGATTTCGTAAATATTGGAATTTTACTTGAAACTCTGCCTTATACAGGCAACTGAAAATTTGACTCTGTGCCTAAATGAAATAGGTCAAAATGTGACATGTGGCACAGTTCCAAATGATCTTTACTATGATGCTCTTTTCCCTTAACTCTGAGATTGTTTTGGATACTTTTACAGTGGCAGTAATTTAATGATATAAAATAGTATTCCACATATATCCAGTATTAGTTCACAAAGTAAAGTATGATCAAACGATTAAAATGAAGACTTTGTATAAAAAGTAATGATTTTCTAAATATGAAATAGTATGTAGGAAAATGTTTTCATTTTATGCCTAACAAAATAATATATAATTAATTTATATAATTTTACTTTTAAGTAGCTTATACCGTCTTGAATAATGTTACATTAGGTAAAAAAATGTTGTAATAAATTTTATAAGTAGAAAGTTTTATAAGTACAGAAATATTCTGAGCATATCCATTTCTACCCTTTAATTGTAACAACTATATAAAAATGTTTAAATATATATATATATATATATATATATATATATTTATAACTGGTCAACACATAAATGGCACTACTAAAATTAAATCCATATGTTTTTTAGTTAGCCCTAACCCTCAAAAGATGCGTGTATAAATTTGACAGATGTCGGATCATTAGTTTGTGAATTATAGCATTTTGAGTGAAGCAACTTTTGTTATTGTGAAAAAAATGGATAAAAAGGAATTTCGCGTGTTCATAAAATATTGATTTTTGGAGGGAAAAAATACAGTTGAAGCAAAAACGTGGCTTGATGCCAAGTTTCCGGACACTGCCCCAGGAAAATCAACCATGAAGGATTGGTATTCTAAGTTTAGACGTGGTGAAATGAGCACCGAAGACGTTGAACTCAGTGGACGCCCAAAAGAGGTTGTTACCGACGAAAACATTAAAAAAAATCCACAAAATGATTTTGAATGAATGTAAATTGAAATTGAATGAAATAGCAGATACTCTAAAGATATCAACTCAACGTGTACATCTTATCATTCATGAATATTTGGGTATGAGAAAGCTCTGTGCAAAGTGGATACCGCGAGAGATCACTTTTGACCAAAAACAACGTCGAGTTGAGGATTCGGAGCAGTGTTTGAAGATGATGAAGCGTAATAAACCCGAGTTTTTGCATCGATATGTCACAATGGATGAAACATGGCTCCATCATTTCACTCCGAAGTCCAATCGACAGTCATCCGAGTGGACTGCACACGATGAACCCGCTCCAAAGCGTGGGAAAACGCAACAGTCGGATGGCAAGGTTATGGCGTCTGTATTTTGGGATGCGCACGGAATAATTTTCATTGACTACCTTGAAAAAGGAAGGACAATCAACAGCGACTATTACATAGCGTTATTGGACCGTTTGAAGGACGAAATCGCCGAAGAACGGCCGCATTTGAAGAAAAAGAAAGTGCTGCTTCACCAAGACTATGCACCGTGTCACAAGTCAGTGAAAACGATGGCAAAATTCCATGAATTGGGCTTCGAATTGCTTCCTCATCCACCGTATTCTCCAGATCTGGCCCCCGGCGACTATTTCCTCTTCTCAGATCTCAAAAGAATGCTCGCTGGGAAGAAATTTTCGTCGAATGAAGAGGTAATCACCGAAACTGAGGCCTATTTTGAAGTAAAGGACAAATCGTACTACAAAAATGGTATCGAAAAGTTGGAGGGTCGCTATAATCAGTGTATCACCCTTGAAGGGAATTATGTTGAATAAAGAAAAATAATTTTGCCAAAAAAATGTGTTTTACTATGGTTGACCGGGGACTTTTCAATTGACCTGTTATATATATATATATATATATATATATATATATATATATCACGAAAACATCAGTATTAATTTATTCAAATCTACAAGTGGTCTTATAATGTAATTCAGATATTTATTATTTACTGAATTCATCAAGTATTTATTCTAAATTAATTATCAGAACCGAATATATGTAAGCCAAAAAGTTAACCAAAATGAGCTTAAAAGTCAGATATAAATTTCTATGTAATATACACTAAAATAATTATTAGTCTTTTGTTTGTATATGATTTTGATTTGCTCGATTTTTTGAAAGAAATTCATTCAAGCCTATTTATTATAGAAAAGAAATAATAAAAGAAAAAATATACATAAAAATTTCAGTAGAGATGTATACCTTAATTGAAATGAGAAAGTAAATTCTAGCTAGAAACAATAGTTATTAATACAATATTAATTATGCATGAAAGGCTAAAATTCAGAATAAATCTTATCAACCTCCTATTTCCATTGTCTTTTTAATAATGTTATTTGATGTACAGAGCACTTATAATTTCTGCACTCATTACTAATTTCTAAGATATTAAAAAACAAATGATGACAAAAACACAATCACACATTTCTTGATACATAAATAGTGCTTTCATTTGCAATTGTGTTCTTCAATTATTTCTTTTGTAATCGTTTGAATTAATCTTCAGACCGTTGTGTTTCCTTAAAATGGATTATGCATTCATAGACAATAAAACATTATTTTTTTCATTCTCTTTCTTAACGCATCTACAAAAATAGGACTGTAATTAAAAAGAAGTATTCCTTTTTGGTAATTGTATTTCGCACACAAATATTAAGAAATAAAACATATAGTGAGTTAATAATGTGTTTGAAACAATACATAAAGGTGAATTATTACTCTAAGTTTTTTCGACCTTTTAGCAGTAATTTACACTGCTGTTAATATTAATTACAGAAAACAAAAAAAATGTTGTTTATTTGGATGCTGTGATGCATTTTTAATCGAGGAAAATGTGAAGTACGTGATAGAAAACAGTGAATTAAGGAAAGATTTATTTTTCACAACACCCACAAATGTTACGCCCCTGTTTCATTGAATTTTTAAATCTTTTCTTCATTGTATTATTAATGGAAAGCCCGAATATCTAGTGTTGTATTTCTTAAGTGTTTTGCATTGAAAGTCAAAAGAAAGTATAGTTTTATTTAGTGTAATCTATCCATACATCAGAACTTCTATTCAAAATAATACTTGAAAAGAATTATTAATTATTGAAGCTCATATTTTATGTTACGCAGCAGAAATCAACCCACACGTATATTCTTCATTCAAAAAATATTTTGTTCTCTTTTTAAGTTATGTCTATTAATCTCTTAAAATGTTAGTAAAATTAAAACTATTTCAGCTATTTTTTGTTGTGTTGCTCGTCCATATTGAAATCTTATTCAATTTTATATTCGACGCTTTAAATTACAGAATAGATATATCAAAAGTAGAAACAAATTTCTTAGAAACAAACCAGCCTAATTTAAAAAAAAGAAGAAAATAAATCTATTTTTCTCTTATTTATCTATCGAAATGCAGAGATAAGCTGTATTTTATGTAAGTAGATATTTTGAGTAATAGTGAATTTAGGTGACTGAATTTAGGTTTAATAGTAAATTTTAATAGTAATAGGAAAGTAGATATTTTCAGTTAATAGTGATTTTTATTTAATTCAGGAAATAAATTAAAAAATAGACATGTATAAAGCAAACAAATTATTATTTGGAATGGAAACTATTATGTACTAAAATGAAACTTATCTCAATATGAGGTACATCAGAAATTCAAAATTACAAAAGTGAGCATACAGTTAACACAATAATTTAGAACCGAACATAATTATTTGAATATGATACGAATTTCTTGAATCCTTTTAATTGTCCAGTCATAAAATAGTTAACTAAAAATATTTATATAACTTCAGATACAAATTGTTAATCATGAATTTGCTTTTCACAAGAAATGCTTTCATTTTTAACCGGTACAATTCTCCCCAGACATCTCAGACTATACAATTTGTAAAATTAGAATACGAATAATAAGTATATTTACAACCCTGTTAGAATTCGGAAAACCGTAATAATTTATTGTCATTTGGAAATGTGTAATCCATCTCGTAATGAACATTTTGAGTGGAAAATGTTACAGACATAAATATATGTTTGAAAACAAAAATAAATAAGTTAAATAAAAATAAATAATATAACTCTAAATATAAAAATAAATAAGCTAATTAAACTGACTTGCAGTTCTTTTCATTCATACTACTCTTTGTTAGAGGTGTATTTGCATACATAAGATATATAAAAGTAATTTCACTTTGTGTTCTAATTTACTTAAAAATGTAAACAATTTTGAAATGGCACCTTTTAAAATAAACATATCAATGAAAGAAAGTAATATAATAATATCTGTTATAAATACCTCTTTTCATATATTGTAACTCTTCTTTAGCAAAATTTTAGAAAATATTTGTGATCATATATAAAAATTGATTATATTCTTTTTAAACTGTTCAATATATTCCCAAGAATTTTTTTATGTATTTTTCAGGTGCATATTTTAAATATGCATGTGTGTAAAGATCCCCATGTTGAGAGAGAAAATTATTAGAACTAAGCAATAATGCAGTAAAATATAAATTTTTGAATCCAAGGAAAGCAATAAAGAATAAGGCGCTTATTTTTGTGAAGGATATGTATTTACAATTAAACCGATAAACAACTTATACATATTATTCAATCTCCTTTTACCATCCATTTTGAATATGCAGACGTAATATTAGTCCTAATGAATTTCTACTTTCCACTACAAATTCTGACCACTGTATTTATTTGAACGCAATAAGTTCATTTAAAAGAGCAAATTAAATGCAAGTTTCTGTTAAATAACATTATTTTACTCCAATAATTGAATATATTATGCGTATTTTAATGATTTATTTATTATTTATCAGATGTTTATAAAATATTTTTAACACATTTAAATTTAAGAAAAAATTATATTTCCACAGAAACTTCCGTAATATTTCCTCTATAGTATCTGTACTTTAGTGCATTCAAATAATTATAACAGTTAGGTATTTTGTTTGAAATTAGGAGCTTCATAGAATTACGTACACGAATTCAAAATTTCTGGTAGACAAGAATCTAAAAAAATTTTGGAATAAAAATGTTCGTACAATCTATTATTATATTTTCTCTCAGGAAAATATTTGAAGTAACAGATATAACGTAATGTACAATGGTGAATTTGTAAAGTTAAGTTTTTTCTACAAAATAATTTATTTATGTCAGGTAGACATTTAATACGTACTCTCTTTAATTATAAGCATTGTATAGTAGACCTTTCTTCCACAGCCGTTTTCTTCTTATACCAAATTTAGAACTGTCTCCGATTCCTGAAGTTTTCAATAAATTTAAAAAAAATAGACTGTGCCTTGGCAACTGTTAAAATTTGCTTTGATTATGCAAAGTTTGGCTGCGTATATGGGATACAAAGATGTACTTAATATTCTTTGGACTCACTCCCCATTGTACGCTTCGAACACCCCATTACCCCATCCCCCCATTTCATACATGAACACTAATTCCCATACTTTGTGACGGGATTCCCCGTTATCATTTAACTCTAGATTCATTTTTAAGTCTAATTAAATAGTCAATAAGCTCAAAATTCCAATGGAAGATGCATAAGAGAAGGACACACACTTTAATACCTTTCTTTATTACTATTACTCTTTATAAAATTTTAGGTTAAAAAAAAAATCATTCAAATTCAAGCACTTATCGATTATGGCAGATTCGACTCCTATTATTTTAATAAGGAGTCACTTCCAATATAAGCGATTAATTACGATAACTCACTCCAATCTATACATATATTTGTTGGTCGTTATACAATGTCTCTTTTCTCTTTCTTTTTAATTCTGTTTTGCTTATATATCACTATTTCTTAGTCAATTCCATGTACTTCTTATATCCACCTAATTTAATTAATCATGTTTCATCTGGTTGGCAAGAAGTTGTAGTCGTACGCAATCCATATTACCAATAAGTCCCCGAGATTATAGAAGAAAAATTTACTAATGGCTCAACGTCGCGCTAAAAATACATCTTTGTATATTTTGTCAAGCTATATTACTTCAGTTTATTTTATTTTTCAAGCAGCTTATTTTTCATTTTATCATATTTTAATGCAGAATGTTATTAATGCTTGTTTTTATTTGTTGATCAGTATTAGTTTTATACATTGAGAAAATGATAAAAATTGTAACTCTTTGAGGCAACGTAGAACAGTGTTCTAAAGTTTTAATTTCTATCCATGTTGTAAAAAGAATATAAGCTCTTCTATTATGGTGAAGAGATACATTGCACATAGCTGCGTTATCTCTATTCCAGTACAGTTTGGATCTTCATTAAATTCTGAGTTTTGCCTATGTCCATTCTTTGTCAACTTATTGAATTCTACATTCTTTCTTACTCATACATTATTCTCGTTGTATTTTGAAACCCAACTGAAAATTTACCAACTGATGAGAGAACCAATAATGTAAAATGGAGAAAAAGGGGTTCTGTTAACAAATTAGGTATTATGCAAGAAAGTCTTACTTACCAATAATGATCGTAAACATATATATAAAAAATATCTTAACCAAATGGTTTTATTTATGTTAAAGAAAAATATACTTCATACTTATTTAATAGTAATGCAAATTTAGACTGTCATATAAACATATAAACAATTTAACAATTTATATTACGAGTTCGTAATGATGTTGTAAAGGATCCGTTTGTTATGCTCAGTTCTCAGGAGTTCCTTGTAAGCATCATTAACTATTTATACGTTTCGTTGTTAGATATCTCATTATATATTTAATGTAATAAATTACACTAATTAATGTTCCTTTTCAGAAAGATATACATTGAAGTAATCCACATTATCGCAAAGTTTTATTCAATATCCCAATGTATTGTAAGGTGTCAGTTCTTACAAAAATAACTGAGTTAGCAATTTAATTTTTATTTATTATTCTTACAAAATTTCTCCCTATATATTAACATCCAGAATAATGCATTTATCCAAGCATTTATTGTCCTTGCGAAGGCCATCAGTGCCGAACTCAGCAAACTGAATTCTATCATCTCTTTAAAGTGAGTATCTTCAAACTGCAGCTATCTGAAATAAAACAGATCAATATGAATACCTGTAATTTACAATACGACATTTTCCTCTTATATATATATATATATATATACAGAGAGAGAGAGAGATTAAATGAAAGAAACTTACGATTAAATATTAATATGTTCATTTTATTTCATCAAACACGTAATAAGAAAATATTAAAAGAAAAAATATGCTAAATCCAAAAAATATTTGCAATATTGAAGTTAAACTACATTTCTGTAGAAAGCAACGGAGTTAATTAACTTGAATTAGGGCCATTGATAATGAACCTAAGCAAGACGTCAGCTACAAATGACGATAATTACCATCAACAGGTGTTGCAATAAAAGTAAATTAATTATTATTATTTTTCAATTTTTACTTCCTCATATATATATGTGAATAAATATACATATATAATATTTTTGAAAATTTAAATCGGTATATATATATATATATATATTACAGTTAGAATGTTTTATGAATTTTAAATTACTTAACATGCATAAAATATAAATTTAAATTTTGTGTAAATTAAACATAATTGTAAATGTAAGAAAAAGAACTCCAATATGGCTTGTAAAATTTAAATTTAAATTTGAGAAGTATATTGAAATTCTTTGCTTAGTATATGTTGAGATAAATAAATCTAAAGATTGAAAGTGAAGTAAAAGAGTACTATAGTTGTTTTGAGGAAAGTTTTATTAACTTTATTACTGTACATTTATCATTTAAATTTTTTGTCTGATAACATTCCATGACTTCTGATATCCATGAATTTTAGTATAAACTATAATACCTTGCACAGTATTCAAAATATATGAATAATGGTGACCTTTCCGAAAAATTAATTTAAAGATATTTTCATAATTATTGTATATGTAAATAGTCTCAATGACAGAGAGCTCGAATTTAAATTACAAATTCTAAGTATTTGACTCCGAAGTTGGGATTTTAGAATTAATATCTGTCAGTGTAAACATCCTTCGAGGTACCCTGAAAATTTTGAACTAGCTATATCATTTAGTTTATTCAATTACGGAATCGAATTTGGTGAAAGTCTTTGAAAGTTCCTCATTATAAGTGTCTGAAAAGTGTCAATTGAATAAGTCAATATTACTAAGCTAATTTCAAAACTCACTAGCTGAAGCTTGCAACGTGAAACTTACATGAAAAGCATCACGGAGAAGCTACTCAATAAAATTTAATTTTCTCAAGTTAGAAGATATAAATTCTCTTGATAGGCACAATAACATACCGATCTGTATATTTGTTATGAAATGGTACTTCTACAAGTAATTTTAATTAAAACCTGATTATATTATAAAGTTTTATTAAGTTTATTGAATGATTTTTTATTTAATATACATATTACCTTTCATTGGTTCAGCTTAAGAATGTTGAGCCCTGAAGAACATAGTTACGTTATTATTTGAAATCTGATAGATTACATTTATGAATTGATATTTATATTTACTTAAATTTTTGTTAAAAATAAGTTACTTTTACAAATTGCTAGCTTTCACATTATTCTCTAGCATTTAATGATTCGATGGAAGGGAAAATACTTCAAAACGCTCGAAATCTACAGGACTTTCAAATGGATCAAATAAACTCTTCGCATTTTAAAGTTACCCATAATAGCATTTGTTCCAAGCATATTCCAATCAACTTTTGTAATAATTTCATGAATTTCTTCTCCCTCAATATGGAATAATTCTAAAGTCTATCAACTTAATTATTTAATTTGATAAAAATTATGCAGAATTTATTTTAATTTACTTTTTATATAAACATTATACTTTACTTAATTTTTAATGAATGCATTAAAATTTTGTACAAATATATATATTTTCTTTTTTCCTTTCCATTGTATGATTTAGTTTTAAAGAGTAAATTATGAACTGTTCATCATATTAGGCTAAAACAATTTTGAACACTTACTAACGTTTATTATCTTCTATATCAAAAGATATATTTTATATTTATTAATTTGCTTGCGGTAGCTCATTGTATATGCTAATGTGATTGATTTTGTGTAATGTAATTGTAGAGTCATGTACAATTTTCAAAATATTTTGATTCATATCAGTAAGTTGCTTTTCATTCTTTAACTGAATAGTAATAATGCGCAAAAAGTCTTACCTTATTTCATATAACAAAACAATTCAATGCATATTGTCAAGTAGAATGCATGTCAAATAAAAAGTAAGGCATTTAATCTCAACTCGAGAACTTTTATTTATCGAAAGTATTATAAGAACTATGAATTTGATAGGAACAAAAAAATACAAGATTACTTTACTGTAGATTAACTAACATTAACTATAAAGGAGGATAGTACGATGTACGTGGCAAAGCAACAGGAAGATGAAAATCTATTTCAGAATTATACATTTTCAAGAGCTATATATATAACAAGCGATAAAAAATATCCTCCTGTTTAATTTTCATGAGAACAGTTATATTTGGCTTTAAAATTATAATATTTCAAAAAATTATACCTATAATGCTCTTATATGGTGCTGACGATTTCTTTTAAATTTTATTGAGAATTCATTAATAGTTTTGCTATTGTCTAATAAGATTGGTCATATTCGTCCGTTCGAGATCGGCAATGTTTTCTCCGAGTCGTGGATTCTAGTGTTTATGTCTCTAAACATGTGCCAAACAGCGGGATTAATGTAAGATAAATCTGTTGAGGCACCATGTCTACCTATTCATGTGGTCCGTGTCACTCGACCAAGCTTCAAAATTAAGAAGTCCTTTACGAATAGCACTCATGCTGCTTCTAAGGGCGACATTATCAAACAAGCAACAGTTAGTCATTCAATCTTGCCTAGCAAATTAACGTGGTGTTGTCTGACGGAAATTCGGGAATTTTTTGTCACAATAATAATACATTAGCACTTGAAGAATACCAGTAATTCTTTTTAAAATAATTCCCCATTATCTTAGGATATATATATATATATATATATATATGTGTGTGTGGGTGTGTGTGTGTGTGTGTGTGTGTGTGTGTGTGTGTGTGTGTGTATTATTTTTCTAGAAAAATACAAATAAGAATTTGAAATTGTTTATTTTTTTATACTCATTTCTTCCGAAAGTTTCTAATAATTTCCAAAAGTATTAATATAAGCTAAAAACTTTAATTGAGAAATAATTTTGTATTCACTTTTTCTGATTACAAAGGATCATTAATGAGACAAGAATTTTTCTTTTAAAAGTTTTTAAACATCAATATTCGCTGTACTAAAAAAAATTATTTTGAGTTCACCTTTTAAAACTGAGGTGCTTCGAATGTTATGTAGAAATGATGACTAAAGAATTCAAAAATTTATTTACGTTCAGACATTTCGTTAATATCTTTATGCACTTCTTTCTACTTTTTACTATACATAGCTAGAAAACGATATTTAAGTAAGATAATGGGAAATAACCAAAAGAGGATAAATTAAATTTAATGCTTAAGAAATAAAACTTTTAAACTGATTCTTAATCAATTGAAAACAAATTCTTTGGATAAACATTTAGAGCAGAATTAATAATTTTTCTTATTTTAATGTCTTAAATGTTTGTATTTATTAAAGATACCAAATACTTAATTTGTTATTAAATTTATATTATTGTGAGCAGTGATGATTAAATTTAAAATAATTAACTTATAATCTATAATTTTTTACTATAAAGTTTTGTAATTAATAATTCACAATTAAAAGAATTATAAAATAAGGTTATTATACCTCACCTTTTTTATGTCATAATTTATTGATAATAAATGTTCTGGTATGTCATAACAATAACATAGAGATCCATGTTGTGAAATAAAAAAAAAACATCTTTATCGTGATCCATAATTAAGTTAGATCCGTGATTTTTTTTTCGTTTCTTTTCTAATTTGTCTATGTTATGACAAATATTTTTGAAAATAGAAGGCAAGCACAAATGTTTAGCTGTTGAATATAGTATGATCATAATTTCTGAGGGGATAATGTTAAAGATACATGCATTCGACTTACAGAATTTAAATATCTTATCTTTAACGAAATGTTCTAAGAAATAATCCCTAGTAATATGAAAAGTGTGTAAAAATTGAACATTTAATTTTAAAGTAAAAATGAAAGCATAAAATTTTATACACTTCAAGTTTACAGAATGTTTGCGAAAGCAATTCTTAGTTATAAATTAAAACAACTCCAAAACACTTGAAGATTCAAGGGTAAAAAAAATAGCATATTTGATAGGTATGTAGTAAATCTTAGGTAGTTTACGAAATAACGATTGAAGTCGAAAAAATGGGTGTACTCGTAATCGCCTCATTAAACTAAAATTTCAATTAAATTACACTTACATTGCGTGATTATTATTTAATCAACTGTAAACTATTGTCATATACCTTATTTAGTCTATCTAAAATCAATTACTTATTACTTCTTAATTTTTCGTATTTTCTATTCCTTATGGTGATAAAATTCTGATTGCATACGTAATAAAATGAAAACTTCAAAGAACCAGTCATTGAATTTATCTCAGGTATATGTATCTTCGAAATATATGTATTTTCAAAACTATGTATTATTTATGTATCTGTGTTTTATGTATCTTTGAAACGATATATTATTTTAAATTCAAACATATTTATTTATAAGTCATAATATAAAATTTAGTTTCATGTTCATTATAATTTTGACATTTGCATGTGAATGTTTCTATCGATTTTTTTGATATTTAAATAAAGAACTCAATCACTTTATTTTTCTCATATATCATTTTTGAATCAAGGAAAAATACTCATCAACATTATTTTTAAAATTAAATATAAAGAAAAATTTTAAGGTGTCATCTAAATCGAATATGTCATTTAATCTATTATTTTTTCAAAAAAAGCAGTATTATATAAAATACATGCTTTTATGAATTTTATCAAATCTGTATCACATTTACAGAACAATTTTAGATATTTAGAATTGTGTGAACTCCGAAACTTTGTTATTGTATTTCATTAACTCGTAAACTTCGTTTGACCGCTGCTTTCATGACTTTATTGGTTTGCTCGTAAGATGAGATTTCTCTGTCGTTACTAATATATATTTCCAATTACTGTAATGAATTAAGTTGTGTGGAATATGTAAGTAAATGTAAGGGTTATTAATTGTAATTTTTTGCAATGATTGAAAATAAATGTTAATTAATTGTATTTTCATGTACTACTATAAATTCAACTTACCTGTTAGGCTTTTATGCAGGAGAAAAAGAACATTTTCTTTTTTCAGAAGAACATTATTTTATTTAGAGATTAAATTTTTTTTTCTAAGTCTCTCAATTGCTAAAAATATTAGTTTAATAATATTTTCCTACTTATAACAGTACAATAAAATGCTTTGAACATATGACATTCTTTTGGGTCAAATATATTAAACAATAAGCCAGTTAAGATATTGAATTAATCATATTTTGTGTATTATAAAGGAATATTTATTAGTAATGAAAAGAAAAGGTAGAACGTAGAAGCTAAAGAATAAAAAAAAAACAAGTTAGATCAAATTTGCGATGGTTATTTGGCAGAAAGCAAATTTAAAAAATAATTATGGAATATTATACTTTCTTCGGGAAGTCTTCTTATTTGTTAGGCTAATTAACTTATACTTAAAGATCTTTTATCGTATTACATAAGTCCATTTGGAAAACAAATTGAAAATTATATTATTTCACATTTAATTAAGGAAAGAAAAATATTTCACCTCACCAATGACAATTAACACAATTTCTAGTAGCTTAAGATACATAAATAATTTTATAAGCGCTCTTTAAACTACAAACAAATTTATTAAGAGATTACATTTAAAATCCCATTTTTTAAAAGAAGTAACTCATTCCAATACCAAAATTAAAATTGAGCAGGTTCAAAATAAAAATAAAAGGATTTTTAAAAATTGCGCTACCCGCGAGCATATACTTAAATGGATTTTTAATGCTGCTGACCTGTAAAATCTATTTTTTTATTCACTTCCATTGCTCTAAATAGGAAGGAAAATTTCATAACGCTCTTCTCATGTAGGAAGTAGAGAAAGACTCAAATAATTTTGAATTTTTTTCTACTATAACCCTTTGATATTGTGTTTTTTATTCACCTTCGTTTCAAAAGCAACCCAAACAAACACGAGTGACAACTAGAGCTACAAGTATTCTCTTATTTATGAAAAATATACTTTCAACTAAAACAGCCAAAAAAGAATATAAACCACTCTTTCTACTAAAAAACTTTCCATAAAAAAGTCTCTATGCCTAATATCTATGACCAAATAAAACAAGACCGTGATTAAACAATACCTTAATAAAAATTATCAATATATAATTAGGGAAATCGAAATCATTATTTTATTTCTCTGGAATACATATTAATTAAATTATAATTTTTTGCACTTTGAAAGGAAAATAACCGAACAATCGCAGGAGGGAAGTAACTTATGAAAATTCATCCAACATTTTAATGGTTCTTCGTATAACATATCATCGAAAGGATCTGTAAGCCAATTGATACCATTATGTGCATTAATCTTTCAAATAATACAAAATTAATTAGATAGCATTTATTATATTCATATTGAATAAAATCACTTAAGTATTAGTTTTATTAAATTTAAAACGAATTTTATTACGTCAACAAAGACAGGAAATCTATTAAATTCGGAAAGCTCATTAACCATTGTGCCACTGAGGCGATCACCTAGTATAGTTAATTCCAAGACTGAGTCTCGGAAACCATGACGAATAGAAAGACTAGCTGAAGAGATGAAACGAGAAAAAAAGAGTTCAGAGGATAATGGATATTCTGACAATTAGGTTTTGTAATTCTGTGGATATATAAAGAAAGTTTAATTTTGTAATAATCTGTTATGCTAATACGGGAAAAATAAAACCATATTTAAAAGAAACCAGTTGTACATTGAGATTTTTTTTTTAATTTTATGATTGAATTTTAAGTAAAACTTACCATTAGTTGGATGAATTCTTTTCTATTACGATATTTTGATTAATAGTTAGTATTCACTAAAGAATTTTATGCTTGTACACGTAAAATGATTTTTAATTCCAACATAAAAAAAATTATGATAAGAAAAATATTTTAAAGAGGGAAGCCTTATTTAATATGAATTATATGGTGTGGTACTTAGAAAATTGAAAAAAAAAATTATACTGCTTAAAATAAAATCATATATACATTTTGAAGTTTAACCTCTATATTTCTTTTATAATCACTCTATTTTTTCTTAAAGACATTCAAAAGTAAAAGTAAGACATTAGTATTACTTATCTTAAAATCTCAAAAATATTATACAATTTTATTAAATTTAGGACGAGAAAAGTATATATGAATAAAATAAATTTATATCTGGGAGCTATCACCTTTTGATCATCAAAATGTGAACTTCACGTAGTTACGCCGAGATACTTTGTAACTACACAGGAGTAAACTCCTAAATGATATTTAAATCCAATTAATGTATGTTTTATTAAGTAAAAGGAAGATTGAATGATGAAAATTTCTAAGGAATAGTAATATCTCTAAGAGAAAATCTATACAACAAAAGAGCAAGAATTTAATTAAATACAATGGGTAAATTATTGAATTTAATTTTTAAGCAAAAAATTTGAAAAAAAGGCATACTTTCATTAATAAAAGAGAAATTCATACTTGAAAGGAAATTAAATATTGTTAAAGTAGGATTCTAATGGTTGAAAAGAATGAAATTCAAATACTCTAAATTCTGCTCTTATATGTATCTTTTTTTTATCATTTTCGTCTAAGAATTTGTTTTATGTACAAAAAAATTTTTTGAAAATACATTCATCTTAATGAGCTTCGTTTCAATTTATAGGTTTATTGATAAAAATGGAACATGCATATTTTTATGACCAAATTTTTATTTATTAAAAAACTGCTTTATTTATGAATTATAAACGAATAATCGTTTGTAAAAAACAAGTATTTACCCTGAATAAAAGGAATTAATTAGGCTTTTGCAAAAATGGATCCAAACTTCAAAAATTCATCATGTTCTTCTGAAATGTAATATATCTACTTTTACATTCAAGCCATTGTCCTGCATTAAATTAGGTTTCTATTCTTAATTGTTTACAAATAATGTTTGAAATAAAATGATATTTTACCTTCCTTTTAAAAATTCCATGGTTAAATCTTAAATAAATTTTTAAACTGAACATTAAATTTCATTTAGGTCACGCTTTAAGTTTTACTCACAGTAGAGCAATTATTAAGGCGAAACAATGGAGAATGGATCAAAAATGATGTTCATTTTTAAAACAAAGTCAGCAGTAAATATTTAATTCTTCAAAATTTCGAAAATTCAAAACGCATCTGAACAACAAAATTTCTTTTACAGTACTTTAAGATGCTAATCTTAACGATGACAATTTCTGAAGTGTGCTTCATTTCTCACAACATTCAATTTTAAAACTGCATGCCGAAGGTGTGGATACATTCCATCTTAGATAATGCATAATTTGTTCTTTTTTCCCATCATCATCTCCATTTTAAGTTCATTGTAATTCAGGACAATTAAGTGATATAGAACCATATTTTATACCGATAGACAGAAAAGAAACGTATTCTGAAGAATGAAAAGGATAAGTAGAAGGAAACCGAAATTTTGCAATAGCTCGTATGTTGGAAAACGTTTCACAGCACATCTGGGATTTGTGAGTTAGCGCTTTAAAATTACTTTGCTACGAGGGAGACTTAGAGAAGATGAAAAGTAACAGAAAAGTTTTACTTTTATTCCAAAGATTCGTTAATATTATTATTCATTTATCGATCTTTCAGAGAGTTTGTTGTAGCATATATATTCTTGCTCAGTTGATCAAAAAGAGCACAATAAAAAAATTGAATTATATGCATTGCTTTAGTTGGATTTTACTTGATTAGAATTTAGATTGTTAATTTTGTGCTGCGAATTAAATTAAAATTTTGTTCTCTCCTTTAGTATTTAGCGCACAAAGGGGAACTAACTTAAAGAGCTTAAAGAACTAACTTATTTATTGAATTTATAATGCATTTATAAATCATTTCATATTACATGTGTGTATTCAAGAAATTCTATATATGTAATCAAGAATTATTTGAAATTCTATATGCAATCAAGAATCCTTTTTCACATTAAAAGCTTTATTTTTAGTGATAGGAAATAAAAGAAAATTCAAGGACAAAAAAATATTATTTCAAATGCCTAATGCATTTTTTTTATTTTTCATTCTAATTAAACACCAATTTTATTACTTTAGAACTCTAATTAATCTAAAATGTTTCCATAAAAACATTTTGTTCATATTGATCTTTCCGTCAAATAAAGCACACAAAGAAAAAAGAATAATATGAAACGTAATCGTAATAAGTACATTCCCCCATTTTTAAGTATTTATTGAACCACACTTTTAAAGGATATTGAATTTAATTTTTTAAAATCTTTTTGTTTTAAAAAAGTATATCATTACTTAAGAGGAGTTGTTAATTAAATATCAAGATACAAAATATATATTCCAGATACATTTCTCAGCCTCCTAATTTTTTTCAAATAACTTTACTTCTATGATCTACAAATTTATGTAAAGTAATATTCGTTTGATAATCTTATTTATAATATTATTAACAGTAAGAATATTTAAAAATTAAAACATGACAAAATAAGGATGTTATATTTTTTTTTCCATATTTAAAAATAAAGGGAATAAAATAAAATGAAAAATGCCTTTTTATGATAAACTTTTTCATAATATCTTTTTCACTAAATTTCATATTTAATATTAATTATCATTGATAACACAATGAAATAACAATCGATTGTTAGCAATGAAGTAGAATGTATTAGTTTTGATTGATTGGAATTCATTAGCGATAATACGCAGCTTTGTATATTATCATGTAAATCAAAAATATGCAAAAGAAGTTATTAAATTATGATTCGTATATTTCAAGATTACATTCAAAAGTCTTTAGAGATAAACAAACGAAAACTAAATATGGCTAGATAAATCTGACATGTTCCAACAATAAATTGTAATACATATTCTGAAACTAGGTAATATTATTGGAATAAACAAAAAAAAGAATAAAACATGAGTGTGAAAAGATAAAATTAATTTAATCTTTTCACACACACACACACACACACACACACACACACACACACACACACACACACACACACACACACACACACACACACACCACACACACACACACACACACACACACACATATATATATATATATATATATATATATATAGTATATATATATATATATATATATATATATATAATGATTTTACTTTATGTATGTTTGAG
>BMAW01020473.1:164748-230619 GCA_019974015.1 Nephila pilipes
CGCTACGGCGTATGAAAAGCAAACATACATTGCTTACTGTAATGCTTAAGCATTTTTTGTTTTTATATTTAGAACTCTTCCTCAAAGAATGTTTTGATTTCACTCATGTAGTTTAGGTCTTATAGGATGAATTACTCAGAAGATGTGTTTTATGCAGAAGATAATTTGATATTGTAACTGATTTGAATTCTGATTAAATTAAATGAATTTCATGTAATCTCTACATGAAAATATTATCTTTTGATGCATATCAATAGTATAAAAGTAGAACTCAAATGTAGAATATGAATTTATATGTATAATGTATATACATATATTTTATAAATTTTCCATTGAAAACATAGAAATTATTCATAGAAACATTATCTGAGTATTAAAGCTGTAGTTTTCTGACAAATATATATCACTGGATAGAATAATATTATGTAACATAAATTCAGGGAGTGTGGCGTTTGTATGTTCATATCAAACAAAAGGAAAAGAAAAAAAAAAACCTTACACCTTTATATAGAAACAACACATTTTATAGATCTACATGAAATGTAGTTATAAGATCATTTTATTTGATCTTTATTTAAAAATTAGTTTTAGCAAAAAAAAGGCTAATTTTATTAGATTCTCTTAAAATAATATCATTGAAATACATTTTATTCCTTGTCTTTTATTTAGGTATTAAGAGCCTTAAAATATTTTTTTGTTACTTAAAATATTACATTTTCTTTCTGCTAAATAAAATTTCAATGACTTATTATTTCAAATGTTTTATAATATACTTTTCTGAAAACTTATATAATTTCTATTCCATAATCTTCATTTTTTTTTATTATTAGAATATATGATGGCAACAGTACCATTTAGACCATATTATTCAACATTTTTGACTTTAATTATTGTTTTCTAATTTGATGTAATTATAACATACATATAAATTTGTAACTTCTAATTTCTGCTTATTTAAGTCTAAAATTATATAGAACTTAGCATTATGAGATGTTTTTAGAATAATTTGATCAATTTTTTTATATTGAAAGGAATAAAATTATAAATGAATAAGAAAATCTGAATTATAAATAATATTCTGAAATGGATATTTGAATAGAAAATAGTAATAAAAATAGTTGCAGGAATATGTAGGTTTCTATTTAATTCTCTTATATCTCATTCATTTTAACAACATATACCGTAATAATTTAAAGTCGCTAATTCTTAATTTTGCAATTTGTGTTTGTTGTTAGTATTTTAAGAAATATGTCATAAATATATAGTAATATTTAGAAAAGACCTTGTTTGTCATTTTTCAAAATTGTATTACAGTTTATTAGCAGAATGTATTCATAACCAAAAATATTTTCTTTAAAGTCCAAATCATTTTGTTAAATACTAAATTTACAATTGAAGATTCCATTTATATCATTTACAACTATTTTATACTACAGATTCACTCGAATTTATTATTACTATTCTATATCTTCTTTAGATGATTTGTATTTTATCAAGATTTAACTTATTATAAATTAATTTAACTCTCAATTATTGTATAAAACATTTTTTTAAATATTTGTAATATAATCTATATTACTATATTAACTTATAAGATCCATTTATTTGCAACTGCAGCTTTCTTACAAAGTGATGATTATCATTGACCTTAATGTTGTATCTTTGTTAATATAAAGCAATATCCCTACCATTATAATACTTATACGTGATGAGAAGATTACATCAACTATTCTTACCTTAATTTTTTAAGAACATTCTTACTATATATATTTAAGTTACAAGTTACATCCTTGATTTGAACTAAATTAACTCGAGGACATAAGAAAAGCAGGATTATATATAAACAAAATGGTAACAGTGTCCTAGGGCAACGCGCCAAAAGAAAAGCGTGTATGTCTGCGGCATTATTAAGGACGGCAAATGATGCCTGTAAGTATTGCAAGCGCTTGCAAAGGTTGGCGTGGCGTATCAGGCAGGCAGCAAGTAAAGCCAAAGGTACGGTGCAGTGTGAAACAGCAGTGTCGCTTCACTTTTTCCGATCATTTTGAAACAGTTGTTGTAAGATTGTCTAGTTTAAATTAACCTTGAGTGAAATTAATTTCTTTAAGAAATTATAGACACTTTCAGTAACAATAGAATGTTAATAAGTTTTTTAACTTTGTGAGAGTGCTTTGAATTAATTTTCTTCCTGAAACTCCAAAACATAAATTGTCCATGATGAAGTTAGTATCCTTTTTGCTCCTTTTAATTAAACCCGTAGTTGGATTATACTTCCGTTTTGTTTGTGAAATAAGTTATTAAAACATGTAAATAAAACTCGAGATAGAGAAGGAGGAAATGATAATTCCTTTAAAACATAGAATGTTTACCTTTAAAACATTTAATTGAATATAGAAAAGTGATTGATAATTCATTTGAAAGATCTAACAGAAATTTAATTTTTCTGATATAGAGTATTAAATTTCCTTAAGGCTTCATGCAATAATGTATCATTCAACTATAATAGCAACCAGCATTTAAAGAACTCGCATTTTTTTACTCTTCATTGAAAAGAAGTATTGTCTAATATCTATCGATTATTTAACTTTTGGAGAGAGGCCAAACATATTTATAACTACCGGTTGAAACCCATTTTAATGTTGATGTGAAAGTTTATTTTTATACCCTGGTATGTATGTTTGATATTAAAAGTTAAAGGATATTTTTCTTACTTTGAATTCACATATACGCTGAAGAAAATTGTTATTCGTCCTATTCTCTGATAATAGTTTTATATAATGTCTCCTGAAATCTAAAATGCATTTTAATATTTTACAACATCTCATATTCCATAATAAACTTCATACTAATTATAAAAAGTCCAAAATATAAATGGTGTATTTTGTCGTTCAAATACCAATAAAATACTACTTAATATATTCTTTTATTGTAGAAAGAAGCTTTTAAAAGACAACTAAGGAAGGTATGAATATTTTCCATTTCAAAGAATTGTCCTTTACATTATACTATTGATCATTCTCACCGCAATATCTGTTGATCCATATCTTACAAAAATAAAAGAAATAAACGAGAATTCTATATGATTGTAGCTTTCTACAACTAGTATCTAAAAATCTACTTGACGAAAGAAACTATTTGAAAAAATTACACATTTGCAAGTTCAATGATTACTGCTGAATAATTACTGACTAAAAAGTTTTATTAAAATTAAATATATTGAAAATTATTTATTAAAAACTATTATAATCTCAAGTTTGCTTTTATTTAGTTATTTATCAATATGCTTCCTGTTATTCATGAAACGTATATTTGGGTTATGGAATCTACATACTTGCAAGAAATATAGCCTTAGTTACCGGGGTTAGTTATATAAGACATTTGATAATATGACGAGACAATAATTTTCTAAATAGAATTTCTTACTGCATACCTTAGTAGCTTTCAATTATTGAGAGAAAAAAGATACTGATTACTCTTTATTATTAAATCATTTATAAATGATCATCTGAAGGAGCCACACCGAAACGTGACTAAGTATAGGTTTAACAATGTCCATGAAACGGTGTGCGAACCAGAGCTTGATTCTATACAGGAAGTTAGCGCCAATAGCCACAAGAGGTGGCTAGAACATGTCTAGGCATATAAATATTCACTGATGAAAAAATAGATAAGGATAAAATATATTTAATTTAAACAAATCGTTTTAGTTGAAACAGATAATTATACTATTCTGAAAACTGTATAATTGATTTGACCAGAATATAGAGTCTTAGTCTGAACTGAAATAGTCATATTAGAAATTTGATTTTAGCTAGGATTGCGTCTTATGTCAATTGATTTCAACAAGACCATGTACCTAGTGATTCAAAATAAGACCATATCTCATACTATGAGCAAAACTAATATTTATACAATCTTTGATTATAAATTATATTGAATGAAAGAAAATATATGTTATCAAATTTTTGTTTTATTTATTGTTTTACATCTGTGTTATCAGGTACATATATATATATATATGTGTGTGTGTGTGTGTGTGTGTGTGTGTGGTGTGTGTGTGTGTGTGTGTGTGTGTGTGTGTGTGTGTGTGTGTGTGTGTGTGTGTGTGTGTGTGTGTGTGATGAGTGTTTATCCTCAAAAAGTAAAAGTAATCGTCTGAAGTTGTTTTAAAAAGGGAATAACTATCATGTCAAAAATATAGCCCCTAGTTTTAAAGTTACATTTTAAGTTGAAGATTCAGCTACCATGTTATTTATCATATAGATAATGAAACTCAGAAAACGGCTTTGTTTTGTGTTTTTTCTAAAAGCCTAATCTATTTAAAATGCTATTCCTTTCATAAATATTTAATAGCTCACTATCTTTTTAGTGTATTATTTTATAATACAAATAACAAAATTTGGGTTTCCTGTCCTGAAATAAATTGAAAAATTTCAATAAAAGAGTTTAATAAATTAAAAAATAGGTAATAACTTAATTTTACCTTCTCTCATGAGATAAAATTTAGCTAGAACATCCTCACATTTCACTTCCCCACCAAATGATGGTATATTAAATCAATCTCAAAAGTTGATTAAAACATCATACAGAACATACAAAGAAGGTTCATACTGAATATTAAATATAGGAGGAATAAGATTTCGAATCTTCTCCGTTATTATTTTTTGTTGGTAAAAATTTGTATCACTGCATCTAAGTTGTCTCCACAATTCATTTTCTGGAATAGGATAGTATATGACATGCTAATCATAATTATTTATCATGATATGAGAAATTCTTCAGAAGATAACAAACCCATATTTAATTATATTGTTCTTTAGTTATTTTTGGCTAAACATTACCATTATACAAGCAGAAAGGATTAAATGATACAGCTATTTTACGGAAATTTGTTAGTTTAAAAATATTTGACATTATAACATATTAATATTTATGAAATTAGGAGCGAACCATTTTATTATGATAAATATTATTTACAAAATATAAGCTTGACAAATTTGTTAGAAAAATTTTCTTCGCAGTCTTTGATTGATGGAAGATGTCCAAAATCCAAAAACTTTCTACCTATTTATGTGTATAATAATTAAGGAACATAAATATACCCCACAAAAACTTTATTCTTTAACACTTTGATACTTCTTCCAATTCACTTACCTTATAACCGAATAAAGAAACTCCACCACAAATATTTAAATTAGTATTTGTAAACAAGTATATGTAGTATCTTTAATCGCTGCAAGTAGAGATGCATCGTGATAAAATAGCAATGTTCTGATTTGTGAGAACTTGACAGAACCTCTAGAAGAATGTTTCAAAAATCCATAGTAAACGATGTGTTATGTTAATCATTTAATTGTATCGAGAGTTATTTCTAAAGAAAAGAACACTTTGACCCTGGTATACTTAATCCTATAAGAGAGTGAGACGAGAGATTGCCATGTTTTGTGAAGATAGTATACAGGTGCATCCTGGATAAAGAGATTGTCCTCTAACTGTACTCTATGCCTCTTCACTAGTTAACGATTTTGTCAAGGTCAAAACGTATCAAGACAAATGAACCTCGGTCAATGGATATAAGGTAAGAAAATAAGTAAAGTTGCTGGAACGATGAAAGTGGATTTCTTTAAGTATATAGATTGCTATTGTATTTTATTAAGAAAGACAACGTGTTTTAAAATTTTTAAATTTATTTTATGAATTAGTTTATCATTTGTGTCAGTCTATTATACATTCTGTCAAGTGATGTCGAGCGCGTTTGTGGCGGCGCGGCAAGCAAAGGTAAAAGGCAAAAAAAAAAAAAAAAAAAATAAAAATAAATGAAAAAATAAAAAAAATAAGCACCAAAAATACACACAATATCAATAATACATATATATATATATATATATTATATGTGTATATATATATATATGTATATATATATATATATATATATATATATATACATATATATATATATATATATATATATATATATATATATATATATATATATATATATATATACATATATATATATACATATCGAAAATAGTGATCGAAGTTGAGGTAATGTTAGCTATTTTAAAAAAATTTATATTTATGGATTTTAAACATTAATTTATTTCTTTAGTTAATATTGTACTTTCGAGCGAAAATATATTAATTATAATGATAAAAAGAACTTAATAGTCCGAGAGCATCAATCATTTAACTAAATCGCTTGACTTATATTAACTTAAACATTATCATATTGATTTTTAATTCTGCAGATCATTAACTGTTGGTTGTTTTGTTTTTGAATTTGGTAACTAGACTTAAGTTTACTCCATTTTGAAAAGTTTATATATGCATATTTTTAATGGACTGTTTAGTTTGTTTTAGTTTGTCTGTCAAAGAAATTATGTTTTTTTGTGTTTATTTCTTTGTTAATTTTTTGGTATTATTACTTTGTAATCCTGCATTACTTATATATATGATTTAGTCTCATTTGTTACAAAATTAATTCTGTTGAATTATGGCTATGGTCCGTAATTAGGTAGTACAAGAACGTTATACTCAATCCCAAGATTATGACATCATTTATAATTACTTTTATTTCTAATTTTTAACTTTTACTTTATCTGATTTTTTTATTTCATTTTTTTTTACTACTACTTTATTTTAAGAAATCTCTTTATTTTACTTCTTTATTTTACGAATTTTGCTTTTATTTCTTACTAATTCTGTTTTCTTGATTATAATTTTTGGTCTTGGTGTAAGGTTTTTGATACTTTTAAATTTATTAAATCTTTCTAAATTTCTGGCTATTTATTAAAATTATTTTCATGTTTAATATGTATTCAAAATATTTATAATTTTACTTTCTTAACAATTTAGTATTTTTTCTACTTTTGCAATATTTTTTATTTGCTTAAAATTTCACTAATCTATTTCTCAACTTAATTTATTCTATTGTTTTATTTTTTGTTTCCAGGATTTAAAGTTACCAAAATATTTACATGTTTGTTTCTTATTTTGAAGCGTATTTAAATTTGTAATAATTGTAATATTTATCGGTTTTAATTATTAGTTTTAAATTAGATTTCTATTTGAGCTTTAATTTTAAATTGTGTGTGTTATGAATTTATACACACACACATAATAACTTGTATGTTTATAGAACTCAATAATTATATATATATATATATATATATATATATATATATATATATATATATATATATATATATATATATGCATGTATGTATGTGCATGCGTACGTGATGTGAATCACAGTAACGTTTCTTTTCTTCCTCCTATTACTCTTTCTCTTTGGTAATATTTGTAAAGATTTCCAAATTAGAATCTTAAGAAATTTCTGTCTTTTTTCATAAATAAAATGTTATTAAATTATTTTAAATCATGATTTAGAAAGTGCAGCAAAAAATCTTGTTTACGTGTTTAATTCTAGAGTCTCCAAATTTATATCAAACTACAAAATTATATTGTTTATTTACGAATCCATGTTGTTTTATTTTTGCACAAAAAAAAAAGCACGAAAAATTTTTTTTTAACATGATTGAAAATATACAATATTGTTTCAAGCTTATTATCTATTTGTAAACAATGCTTTGTAAAGGAATATTGGTTTAAATTTTAGGCCGCTGTATACTACTGAACTGAAGAAAGATATGCAATGGCTACTATTTCAGCCAATTTTCACTAATACTGATATGAATATTTATCAAACTTTGAGCTATAGTCTGGAATAAAAAAATCGATTTATTTTAAATTTATAGGTTAATTTGAATAGCGATTTCAAATGCTTGACTGTGAACAACTGATGACAAATCTCAAGGACAAACTGGTTTTGTGGAGGAAGAAAATTGTGAATTATTTTATCTTATTATTTTAAACATTATTTCTCCATTCAACTCCAGCCAACCTATTCTCAACTAACAATCCTCATTTGTGTTTTCTGCACCACCTCTCTGACTGTGAGACTTTTCCAGAATCACGCGTGTAAAGCGGAGAATCAGAACTCTAAAATGCAGGGAAAGTAGAATTTCGAGAGCTCCGTTTTCTTTCTCGTTTGTAAGCTGAAAATGCCTTTCCATACAAAACCCTAGCTAACCATTTTTCGCTCTCTATTTCTTGTCTTGCTTCTGATTTTCTCTAAACCGTCTGGTTTGGGCTATTACAATGTGTTTTCCTTGCTATATGATATTCCTGAATGGAATTGTTTTCTAATTTATATATTATATATATATATATATATATATATATATATATATATATATATATATATATATATATATATATATATATATATATATATATATATATATATATATATATATATATATATATATATATATATATATATATATATATATATATATATATATATATATATATATATATATATATATGTATATAAATGAAAGATAAAAACGGTGTGTTTTTTTTAAAGTTTTATTTTCTTTATAATAAATTTTGACTTTCAAACTGCATGCGGTTCATTCATTTGTTTTAAAATATTTTATTGCCTAAATAAGTTAAATTTAATTGATAATATGATTACTATTAATTGTAAGAATTTATAGACCTTATTTCACAATCATTTTGAGAGTTGCACTTTCTGTTAAGGTTCACTGTAATTTCACTATACTTTTTAAATAAGATAATCGTTCCAGCAGGTCCCTTTTAGTTCTATTTCTTCCAGTAACGAATGTATACGATAAAATACGTGACTTGATCGCATCGTGTGCAAGTAACTACTGTATGTTTTATAATCCAAAATCTAACCTGATCTTTCGATTTGAAATGCTTGGACACATCCAAGCATTTTGAAACCCAAATGTTTAAGACAAACAATTGTATAAAATGTCCATTATATACTATGTAAACAGTTTAAATGAGACACATTTTAAATTTATTTTCGTTTAATCCAAATTTAGATGATTGATAACAACGAATGTGTATAGTTTTATTCAAAATTTGATTTCTTTATTATAGACGCTGTGATCATATATTATAATTTAAAAAATGATATTGAAATCAAATGAAAAGAGCAAGAGTTCTTTAAATATTATCTGCTACAGTAACGAGACATATGTATTTGATGTAAAAAAATCTATTTAATGATGTTTGATTAATTTTGTTATAGTTATTTGAAAAAATTACAAATGGTATAAAATAAGATATTTTGAAGAAAAGCAAGGATAATTTTGCTACATTGAAAAGAAATGAACTGCATACCTCTAAAGAATTGTAGCCCACTAAGAATTTAGAAAAAAAAAATTTTATTGTACTCATCAAAAGAACAATTGAGAATAAAACAAAATAATAAAAGTTATTTCAAATAAAATTTATTTTTTTGTTCGATTGATAAAGCGAAAAATCATTTAATCATCTAGAACTTATAACATATTAATGAAATTTCCTAATTTTATCACTAAGACATGTAATTAATTTTTCCTCAGCATGACGCTTATCGAAAATATACTTTTACTAGAAGAATGACAAATTGTCAGTGAAAGCTCTTCATAATAGTAGAAATTAGTTTAAATATATATATTTATAAAAAACATGCATGGATTTTTACTTGAGATCCAGGCTCCTCTTACTCTGTGAATATTATGAATTACTTTGATCTCGTTAAACTACTTCCTAAAGTTTAAAAAAGTTTTGAAAAAAAACCAAACTTATTCATTATTGGAAGTACTTCTTCTGACTCTAAAGAGAAAGTAATTCATAATCCATGAATTACAGAACAAATTAATTTAAAATAATAAAAGAGCAACAAAACGCTCATTTATAAACTGTGAGTTAAAATAATAATTCTAAAATGATTAACACTGACTAAAGTTCACATACCTGAAGGAAGGGTGAATGGAGGAGTACCCGACACAGGGGCAATGTTGACAGTATTCTAGAAGAGTTATTTTTGACTCTACGTTCCTGTCTGAGTAATGTGTAAGTGTGATTGTAATACATGTAGAACATGGCGATAGCTTTTTAAAGTAGGTCATAAGGTCACTGAGGAGAAAGTGAAAAATCAACAAGATGGTTTTATGCATCTTGTCCTCTTATCCATTGGTGATATTCCGGCATAATTATTCAATGACCCATAGAGTCGGTTATTTGTGATCACAAAGAAGAAAGGATGTAACAGGACCATCTCGAAATTATCAAACTTCTTGATGATTGGGGTGGGGCTTATAGATAATTAAAAATTAGACATTTCAAAATTACAAGTAAATTTATCATGCAAATATTTTTTTAAGAAACATATATAAATTTATCTTTATCAATCTACAAATCAACTGATAAATTCAAAATTTCAAATTAATTCTTATAAACATATTTTCAGCACCATTCTTGAAATCAATTCTCATTTATTATAACATGTAAACGTCAAAAACTGGAAAAAGCAACAACTTAATATGAACAAACCATTTTATACAGTTACATGTCAAACTACATATTGGTTATTATACAAACCATACATATTATTAGAAAGCACAAACCATATACATATACATACATATTAGCTAAGACAAACTATATATACATATACATATACATACAAACTATATATATATTGTTACATACAAACCATATATACTTCATATATTACATACAAACCATATAAGGTTGGTTACACAAACCATACATTTACATATATACAAACTATATATACAGTACATATATATATATATATATATAAAGAGCAGTTACATATACATGCTAAGAGCATACAAACCATATATATATATAGCATATATACATAAGGTACAAACCATACATATATATACATATACAAACCATATATATATATATATACAAGGGCTACAAGGGCCAAACCATATATATACAAAACTACATATACAAACTACAATATATATATATATATATATATATATATATATATATATATATATATATATATATATATATATATATATATATATATATATATATATATATATACATATATATATATATATATATATATATATATATATACAAACATATATATATATATATATATATATCATAATAAAATATTTTTTTAATGTTAGATAGAAGACATTATTGCTATTTAACTATTCCTTGATTTCTGAAATACACCAAATAAATGTTGTTCGTAAGGTAAATAAATAGGTATAGAAGATACGTAGGATATAAAATAAAAATACATATTGATAAGAATTAAAATGCCCTTTCTTCTATGGCTATGTTTTTTCTCTTGTCAGTTTCTTTGAATACTTTTGTCCGTTGTTCGCTAAATCCGTTTCATCTGAACTTTTGTGCAATGAAGAAGGGAAAAAAATGTTGTGAGAAAGTCACTTTAACAAGCTTGTTCAGACTTGCCTTTTCTATGAACTCACTCAAAATTGGTAGAACTAAAAGGAGGACATTTGAGATCGGTATAACTTTGTTTCGCACTGGCAGGAACTTGACCGAAGATTTTCTTTACAAACGTTTCATGCCTTTTTATTGCCAGATTTACTTTTAATGAAAGTACAACCTGTATATTATTTATTTTACAGCTATAAATTTTTTCTCATTCGATTCGCAAATCTTTTCTATGTTAGCACTCAACAAAATGATATTCACTTATCTTTTTTAAAACATTCAAACGTATTTCCTCTTAATAGGAGTTTTATATACTGTCCTAATTGAAACAGTGGATTTATTACAATTGAAAATCAGACATTATAGAAATTAAGCTATTATTCGCATACTAGTCGATAGCGAAAATTCTAAAAAGTATATTCAATGTTAACATAGTTCTTAAAGCATAGGATTCAAATTATTGTCATTCCTATTTTCGTATAATTCGGGGTTATTAAAGTAATTTGTAGGGAAATGTGTAGAATATAATTTTTCCAGTAAGTTTGTTTTTGCACTAATTTTATTACAATGATTGAAATTAGAACGTTTAGAATTTAGTTCAATACAGAAAGTGAAAGTAAGAACCTTGCATGAATATTCATGAAATTTATCAAAATGATGTTTAAATATTTAAGTTAAAATAAGCACATACAAAATAAGTCAATTTAGGTATGAAAATTTTGTTTTCCACCTTATTAACGCCAACTTTAAGCATTTTGAAATTTCTATTAATCTTGGTTTCCCATAAGGAAGTATAAAAATAAAATACACTATCCTTTTCCAATGTTATACAATGCAACAGAGACATTTACTTGAGTTGAAAATGGAAAAGTTAAAAACTAAATCCCGATCAAGAATTAACCAATTAAAGTGATCCATTAATTCTGACTTTTTGGTCCATAAAGTTTGTTGTTTATCCTAATGCTCTTTTCCATCAACACACGAAGTAAAATATGTTAAAGCAAACTTTCTGAAGGAGAGAGGTATATATAAATACATAATAATATTAAGCAGAAAATTAAGATTTTTCTCTTTCTCCTCACCTTCCTTAAATCTCACTCGCAGCGAAGTAATTTTAAAGCGCTAACTTACAAATCCCAAAAGTGCCGTGAAACGTTTTCCAAGATACGAGCTATTCCAAAAAGTTTCGGCTTCCTTCTACTTTATTTTTTTTTCTTCTTAGGAATATGTTTCTTTTCTGTCTATCCGTATAAAAGGTGATGCAATATCACTTAAGAGTCCTGAATTACAACGAACTTAAAGAGAGAGATGCTAGTGAAAAAGAAGCGCATAATGCATTATCTAAGATTGGATGTGTCCTTTCCTCCGGCATGCACTTTTGAAATAGAGGCGATGAGAAATGAGGCTTCTTTTAAAAATGTCAATGGTAACATTTAGTTTCTTGAAACGCTTTAAAATTTCGGTGTAGTTTCAATGTTTTAAATATCGTAAAATTCAGTTATGGGGGAGTAGAGTTTTAATGATGAGTTTTCTAGAAAATGAATATTATATTAAATTTTACTTCGAATACTGCGAAGAACAAGAATGCAAACAAAAGTAGGAAAAGTGAACCAGGCTATAATATATATATATATATATATATATATATAAGCGTTTTAGTATTTAATTTTATAAAGAGTGTTATAAAACATTATTTTATCAAATGTATAATTTCAATTCATTACGAATAAAAACATAGTCTAACATTTGAATATAGTTCCGAGTCTAAAAAAAATCTATCTTTAGAATTTTTAAGAAAATAATCCATTTATAATGTTTAGATTCAGTTTAACGAAAATGTGTGTAAACATTATTTCTTTCAGTATAGTTAATCATTTTTAAAGTAATCTACATTCGTGATGTTGCAATAATAAAAAAGACAATACGTGGATAAGCATTCATTTTTCATTAAATGAAAGATACACGCAGTGCTTGTATTAATACAAATGATAACTGAAAAGATGCTAATTAATTTAAAAGCATTTTAAAAATTAGTGTTTTGGGGCGATGTCTTAGACATAAACACATTGAAAGAAGGATATACGAATATAAATCCAGAATTTCGTGCGTTGGGATTTTGTTGAACATTTAAAAGATTCTTCCAATACATATATTATGTAATAAGCACTCATTTAATTTTATGCATAATTTGAATTTTTTTTCACTCCTCAGAATATGTCACCTTCTTAATTCCTTTTGTTATAAATTCAATTTAACACTTTAATCGAGGTTAATTATTTCATTCAATTTTTCGGTTGTAAATGGATACGTTTACTTTTAAGTTTTGTTAATTTTCGTGAAAAAACTTCATTTATTAATCACCCTCTTAATACAATTTTCCAAATTTAAATTTGATTTGAATATCCATTTGAAGCCTTCTTCAGAACGAAAAATTATCCGTCCCACATTGAAAAACTCACATTTTACAAAACTAAAGTACATATCTTCGAGATAAAAATTTATATTTTAATTTTTATCGTAAGTTTTCATGTAAACTCACAGTAAAGGTAAATCTTATTTTCTCGAATTTTACATTAATTAATATTTTTGATCCATATTTATTTTTGCATTTCGTTATAAGGATAATAATATTGTTTGCAAAATAAGTAGGATATATATATATATATATATATATATATAAATTAAATTTAAATTTCTTATAAATATATATATATATATATATATATATACGTATGTATAGCAATTTACGAGTTACAAACTTAAATTTGAACAATATTAAACGCTTCCTTGGCATTTTACAAAAAAAAAAAAAAAAAGTGTTGACATTCGAACTATAATTCCTTTGTTGAAAGTTTTTTTCTTGTTAAATTAATTCTTTTTAAGTTAATTTTTATTTGTAGTCAAAAGTATTTCATTGAAAATTAACTAACATTTTAAGAATCATTACTCGTATAACTAAATTCAAATTACTTTATTTCATGCTTATGCATATGGTATACGAACCTTAACTAAACTTTAAATGCTTTTATTCTTAATAATTGTTACAAATGTTTACTTTCCATCATACTATTTGAAACATCAAGACGAAGAATAATATGTAATTAATATTTAATCCAACTTAAAGCTGCATTGTATTAAGACCATTGAATAAAATATTAGGTTTTCACACCTATAAAAAGTTTTTTACCAATGCTTGAATAATAAATTACTTATATTAACGTCGCTCTAGAAGCAGCACTAAGGCTGTTCGGGACAGACCATGTAGTCTTGTCCCACAGTCAAGTCACAAGAATGGTACCGGAGCTTGCAACTCTCTGCTTAATTCCATACCATGCAACAGGAGCCTCGACAGAATTAATGTGTATCAGCTTCAGCTACTGGGTGGATCTTTAGTGGCATCAAAGCTCGAACCTACTTCTCGACAAAAACCTCCGTCCGTGAGTCCACGACAATGACCTTTATGCTACTGCGACCACCCTTTCACCAATGAATTGGTGTACATAACACCTTAGTTATTTTCCTTTAAAAGTTTTATAAATTTCTATTTTAATAATACATGTAACTGAGTAATGTAAAATATTGATTTATTTCCATCTTTCCATATCTGGTATTTCTTTACTTAGACATTGTTAAATAATTACTTAAAGTTATTACATCATCATATAATATAACTTGAGGATTTCTAAGAAAGCATTTTACAGAGAAATAATGGAGCTTTTTTTTAATTGTTTGAGAATATTTTTGTAACAAAAAAAAGATATTACTTTTTCAAAATTAATGATGTAAATCTTGGTCATTTTTGCGAATCATTTTATGAATGTAATTAGAAGTACAGCAATATTTTATTAGATGAAAAAAATATTGTTCTTGCTTGAAACTTGCTCTTAGGAGAGAAATTTTTTTGTGAAGATCAAAAGGAGAATCATGTATGAATTTCATCATTAATTTGAGTTAAGAAAAGTGAAGAGAATAAGTTCTAGTTTGTAAGCAACATTAAACTCACTTATACTTGCATTCAAAGATTTCTTAATTTTTCATAAAATATTTTAATTTCTTTGCGAAATTTTATTTCTTCAATGGAGTTTCTTTGTTAAAATGGTAAAAGTTTGAAAGCTGACGATTAACGAATTTCTATACACTTTGAAGAGGACTTATAAAGTTATTTATCTAATGCCATTGAAAATGTTTTAATTGTTCATGGTGAAGAGAAGTAGTTTTTCTCCCTTGATTAAATGTGAAAATAACTTAGTTGTGCATTTCTATTATCCTGATTTACTTATATGAAGTGATGAATGATGTTTAAGTATGTATTAAACTGCTTTGAAGAGAAATAAGGAGATTGCATGAAATGTTTGAAGAATTTCCACGTATGCATTCCGAAAATTTTAACCTATAACTTTATTCAATTATATTCATTCTACCGTATCTTCTTAAATAAAATACTTAACAGTAATAATTGTTAAAATTGATGGTGTAATACACGTATGTCATTTCTAGCCCCACTTAATAGAATAAGAAATTAAGTAAACACAGATTTGAAAAGATACTCAGTTGTCTCTGCATATAGTTAATGATCTCAGATACATAGAGAAATTATATCTCTACCAATTCTTTTTATATAATTAGTAAATATTTCATTCAATATAAAAGAAAGTTTAAAATCATTATTCATTTGAAGGGAGGCAAAATATATTCTTATAATTTCAATTAACATAACTTCATCTATGTGAAATTATTTCGTAAATAAGACGCATATTAGAAGTAACTTATAAAGAAGCATGATTTCATATAATATATTTTACGTAAGATATTCTATAATTTAAAAAACAATTCTGAATTTGAATAATTATAAATGGTTTTGTTTATTAAGAAGAATTTCGGGAGAAATTTAAGTGGTTATTTGATGTCTTTGTATAGCTGAACATTGCCCTATTTTTTACACATTAACATCTTCCTTTATGAAATTTAATATTTTGATACTCAGTTTTAAGATTTCTAACTATAAATTTCAAAAACTGTATTTCTTAAATATACAATCTTAAGTGTGCGTAAACTTAAAAAATAAAGCTTATGATAAAAATATATAGAAATTATTTTTAAGAGAACATCGTCGTCATAATCCATTTAAATATCGTAATTTTTTGTTAAAGCTATTTTTCCTATTATTCACATTTTCGTTGGCAAATATAGTCATTTTAGTAATGTGTGAAATTTGAATTTTATCATACCATGGAAAAAATGATACAGTGAATAAAAATGAGAGTAATAGTTATTTTTAAATATACAGGGGGTGGACAAAAATATGGAAACACCTTGTAAAATGTATGTTTGAAAAGAAAGATTGATTTTAATGAAATATGTAGGTGGCGCTGGCGTTTTTGACTACTAACGCCATCTATACAACTTCGTAAATGTGCTAAACAGTTCAGTTGTTGTCGGAGTACTGTTATGTGAGGTTGTCATTGCATTATGTCAGAGTTAACAGACTTCGAACGTGGGCAAATTGTTGGAGCACGTATGGTAGGTGCTTCCGTAAGCAAGGTAGCCGAGGTGTTTAGTGTTTCAAGAGGTACTGTATCGAAGATTTATTCCGCATATTTGAAAAGCGGAAAAACATCATCTGCTAAATCACAGCGCGGAGGAAAGTGTGTGCTGAGTGATCGTGACAGAAGATCATTAAGGGCAATTGTGACGAAAAATAAGAAGACCACAGCTGCAAAAGTTACTGCTGAAATGAATGTTGTGTTACAGAACCCTGTGAGTACCAAAACAATTAGAAGGGAGCTTCATAAACAGGGAATTTCTGGCCGTGCTGCAATTGAGAAGCCACTCATCAGTGATGCTAATGCCCGTAACAGGAAAAGGTGGTGTTTAAGTCATAAAGCCTGGACTATAGGGCAGTGGAAGCGTGTAATATAGTCTGACGAGTCTTCTTTCACATTGTTTCCCACTTCTGGCCGAGTTTACGTCTGGAGAACGCCATCTCAAGCCTATAATACTGCTTGTTGCCAAGAGTGAAACATGGCGGGGGTTCTGTTATGGTTTGGGCAGCCATATCGTGGTTCTCTGCTGGCCCCATGATAACTGTGTCAGGGCACATGACTGCCAAGACTTATGTGAACATTTTGGCAGATCAAGTTCATCCCATGGTACAAACTTTGTTCCCCGATGGTGATGGTGTCTTCCAAGACGACAAAGCCCCTGTTCACAAAGCTCACATTGTCCAGGACTGGTTTTCTGAGCACGAGGAGGATTTGTCCCATCTCCCCTGGCCACCACAGTCACCAGACCTGAATATTATCGAACCTTTGTGGTCTATATTGGAACGGAAAGTGCGTTCTTGTTATCCACCGCCAACATCGTTATCTGAACTTGCCACCGTTTTGCAGGAAGAATGGTATAATATTCCCTTGGCACACATACAGGAACTGTATTTATCCATTCCGAGAAGACTACAAGCTATTTTGGATGCCAACGGGTTTCCTACACCATATTAAGCAAAGAAACATGTTTTTTAAAAGGTGTTTCCATATTTTTGTCCAACCCCTGTATGTATTTTTTATTTGATACTGACTTGCTGTAAAAGAAATAATAGCAACGTAATTTAAATCATTAAACTAAACTTTAACACAATTTTGGAAAAAAATGAAAATGTACTTATACGTCTTTTATATTAAATTGGAAAGTTTATTTTCTTCAATAAAAAGTACATGAACTTCTATTTACAAAAAAAAGAAAAACTTATCACTTTTTTTCTAGCATTTTTACATTTAACATGTTTTCAATCACTTACTTTTTTTTCCTATAATTTATTATGAATGAACTCAATGCAAAAATGTGTAATATGTTTTTACTTATTATTAGACATTTTAACCATCTTAATGCTCATCTATTAATTTCTTAATTTTTTTGGAAGGGGGGAGAAGAAAATTATGTGCAATTTTTCCTAAGGCTGTGATTAAATTTAGTTAAAATTTATTACAAATGAACAATTTAAGTTAAATAAATGCTTTGTTTTATGATATACTTTTCAAATTTAAGATATACATCAAGACAAAAAAGAAGACTACACAAACAATTCTTTTACAATATCGAGCTAAGTTTAAAACATAGATTAAAAATCTAAAAATATCGATTAAATATCTAATTACCTTATTTGATCTAAACAAAAAAAGAACGAAATGATTAAAATGAACCATAAGATTGTTCTTGTGCAGGAAAAAGGAACTCATTCGAAAAAATAATTATATTGAATCTAGTTGCTACTATATTCATATTTTTTTACGTATTTTGGGAAATTATAGCATCAAATAATGTAATATCTATAATAATTTTTTTTTATTTCCAATCTGTCCAGGATTGAAAATACAGGCGTTTTGAAGAAGAATGTATTGATGAATAAATCTTTATTTGATGATATTTCAACATATCTTAAGATTCATCTATAATAAAGCTTTAAGCGAGACATTATAGAAAATATCAATTAAGAAAAATAGGCTATCTATAGAGTATTCTAACTCTCAAAAGTGTAATTTATACATTTTGTTGCCCAACACTAATATAATTTATTTCTGTCCATTATTAATTTTTAATATATATTTCACTGACATTGATATAAAATAATTGCTTCTTATTGTAATCCTTTACCTGGATAAAATAGCTTTAAGTCTTTATAAGACTTCAATTAAGAATATTAATCTCATCAACGTGCAAATATAAATGAAAACATTCCTTAAAACACCACTAGAATTTTGCTCGAAAAATAAATTTTTATTGAATGTAACAAATTTAAAGATTATAAAAAATATATTGCTATAATCCAGCACTTGTTCCTAAGAGGATTTGAAATTCCTCACATGTTTGCTTTGCACTTACCGCAGATGATGAAAAAGGTCTAAGAATATAAATCTATTTTTAGACACAAATACTTCAATTTTTGAGTGATACTATTTATTTGTTATAAAAGTAACTCTTCCTTCGGGTTAAAATTATGGATTGTAACTATTTTTAGAAAGAGCTGTTATCTATACTTATTACATTATCTAACATTATCTTTCATTATAACATTATCTAAGAAAAAGCAATCGAAAATTTTAAAAACTATTCAATAAATTTATTAGTAATATGTTTTAAATATCAATTAAGTTTATGCTACTTTTATGACTTTCCTATTTAAAGTTCATTTAAATTATAAGAAAAAAGAAAGAAAACCAAATTACTACTAATTAGTTATTTAAGTAAAGGTGATTAATGATTTTACAGTATAATGAAAAGTTTAAAAAGGTAACAGCTAGGGCGAAAAGAGTATCTTATATGTTCCAACTCTTCCAAATAGAAATCATCATTTCGTAGGGGAATTGTACATGTAAACTTTCAGAAGTTTCAGTGTTACTCTGATTTTCATGTACATCCTTAAAAGGTCTGATCCATTACAGCAAAGAAATTAATAATTCGTACTTGAAAACAATTTCATTGAAATTTATGAATTTTCTAGACAAAATAACCTCGAGTTATTATAGCATTCATAGTAAACAGTCATTGCCACTGAAATGTTAACAATATAATTTTTGACATAAGAGTAAGAGTTGTTGTTTCGCATAAATTTTAGATTTCTTTATTCAATGCCTTATATTTAAAGTCGCTCTCTCTCTCTCTCGAATTCCAAAATAACCTATCAAATTTAACTTTGGATCATCTAATAAATTCTGAGTTTTCCAATTTTCTTGCATGATTCAATTATTTCAGAATCAAGTAGTTCTTATCATAATATTTACGCTACAAAATCTGTTTCAAATCACAAAACTATTACAAATGTTTCAATCCAAATAACATTTTTCTGGCAGTAAATCGTTATCTTCTATCTCCACTCGTTTTTCTGCTGATCTAATTTATTAAGAAACATACCCTCAAATCATTTCCCTTCATTTCGATCTTCATCTAATTTAAATTTGGTTCTAATTTAACTTCATTAATTTAATTTTGATTGAGAATAAATTGTAATTTTATCCTATTCAAATTCATATAAAGTCTCCGAGGTTAATTAAGAGAAAATCGCGAATAAACCAACACAAATGTACAATTATATTAACTAACCTCTAACTTTCTGCAAAGTGAAACATTTTTTTCTTTCCTCTTTCTAAGCCCCAATCGAAGCAAAATAAATTTAAAACGTTAACTCAAACCATTTCTTGCAGTGCCATCAAATTTGCATGTAAGCGTTTTCCAAAATACAAACTGTTTCAAATTCTTGGTTCACTTTTCGTTTGAATTCTCGTACGTTTTCTTTCCTTTCCTATCGATGGAAAAGATAGCGTAATATTACTTGGAAATTCGGATTCACAATGAACCTCGGTGAACGATGATTGCGAAAAAACGAATGAGTAACACTATACATTTTCTGAGATTGGATGCATTTTCCCTTTCGGTCCTCACTTTAAAAATGGATGTGATTCGAAGCTAAGCGTTTTTTAGAAATTGTCAAAGGTAAATTTGAAGTTTATCTTCTTTCGTAACGATTGCGGTGAAACAATTTTTGAATGTTTGATACTTGTTTGAATTTCTCGAAGTTCTATAAAATAACAATTCTCTGACAGTTGACAGTAAAATAAAAACACAGTTCTCTTTAAAGCCCATATTGTAATCATAAAAATATAATTAATTTAAAAAAAGAGATGAGATCTAAGAAAAATTAAGCAAATGTTAAAATTTAAAAAGGTATGAATTCTTGTAAAAGAAAGATAATATTTCAAACTGTTACGAGATTTTTTAAAAAAAAAGAAATATTATGTACAAAAATAAGTGCAAAATATATAGGTTTCTAAGAACAGCATAAAAACAGTTTTACTTATTTAAGGTATATTATTTGTAGTAATTTTTTTGATATACATATTGATTGCGAATATGGTATTTCTAGAAAACATTTTGGTCACAAAAGAAAAGAGTTTGTTTATGAACACAATTCTAATAACTCAAAGTGCAATATGCGAATTAAAAAAGAATGACAAATGCTCCATTTCAAAATATTTATGATGTATTATGAATATATATTTATGAAAAATACTTCTTCAACGACACTAAGAATGAAACTGTAGTAATAGGATTTAAGATTTTAAGTTTTCGACCTGAAAAAGCTGTAAGGGAATTAAATATAGTCTGAGTTAAAACTTTTTTAAATTTAGACTAGTTTAACTGGCACGAAGTACAATGAACAATAAGTTTTACTTTTCATTTAGTATTTAGTTAATATCATTGTAGTTCTATCTCTCATTATTCCTGAAGTTTCTCATGAGGGAGTTTCTGCTGTTCTGATAGAAATTTTCAGTACAAAATTATTTTGTGTGTGCAGATTACTAGATAAAACTGACAGTTTAATGGCTTTTTACTCATTCTGAGTAATAGCAATAATAAATGTCTGATTTAAGTTAAATATGTATTCTTGCTTTCAGTGTTTGTTATAATGATGAAAACTGCTATGTTAATAATGATTATGTTCCTCATTTTACTTATTGTGTATGTTTATTTATTTAAAATAACGGAACATTGTTCGAACGTTTTTCAAATATATATGTGTGTGTGTGGCGTGTGCTTTAAATTGTATAATTTTCGAACTTATTAAAATTAATCTTTTGAATTTCTGTTAAAAAATAATGATGATAACACAAATACTTACAGCCTACTTTCCATCGGTCGTGGTAGCCTGGTGGTCATGGTCGCGGACACGACTTGTGTTGTTTTCGTTGAGTCGGGGGTTAAAGATCTGATGCTAATAAAGACTCGCCGAGTAGCGGCGATGAAAGACGTTAAATCTATTCTAGGTCTCCTAACTTCAAAGGAGTAGTGTGGAAGCCTGAAGAGAGAGGTGCTGCCTCAAGTGTCATTTTCGTACATTGATCGAAGCTCAAATTTACGATGCCTGTAGCCAATAGCTCTTAAGTTGCCTCTCAGTGGGACATTAATAAGCAATTGATGTCACTTTCCAATTATTTTTGACACTTACGAAGATATTGTGGCCCTAAAAGTGATAATATCAAGGAATTCCTAATGCCGAAATATATAAATGAGTTTCTCAGCCATAAAAAGAAACTCAGATTCTTACGCAGTTATTGATGGGAAAGACCTAATATTCTATTAAAAAAATCTTCAAATCAAAATGAGAATTCTTAGCAAACAAGATGTTGAGTATCACATGAACAAAACGACAATTACGTAATCTATTCTTAAAACGAAACAGTTAAAATTATGTGTGATCTTATTGAAAAAAACAAGACGATGAATACATTTCCCAATAAACAACTGCTCAAATTATTACACAAATATATGTTAGATTGGTTATAACGCAAATACTTGTACATTAATCATAATAAAGCTCTAAAGTATGTAAAAATACTATACACATTTAGTTTTTATAGTAACATATACGAAATAAAATCTACTTAGTATTACCATGCATGATATAAAATATAGAATATATTTTCTAATAAAAAATACAGTTTCAATTTAATACAAATATGTCGTGTACAAAAACATCAAATTTTTTATGCGGTAGTGAGATCAGAACATAAAATTATTGTGGTTCCTTTTTTTTTTCAATCCAAGCACATACTTATGATTTGAGTCGTGTGCTGTGACATTAATGAAAAATCGTATGTGAAAAGAATTAAATGAGTTGAATTCGTAACTTCTAATTAATAGGCAACAATTCTACTAATCAACCTAGAATGATACCAGTGATTTTATTAATTAAACTTTTTTGTCATTAAGTATGTATTAAAATTGCTTATTATTTCACTATATATATATATTAGTGTGTGTGTGAGAGAGAGAGTGTGTGTATGTGTGTATAATTAATGCCATCACGCCTCCCATTTTTGAATACTGCTTATCTTTTCTTATTGGAAAGTATAAAACACACTGAGATGCAGGATTTACTTTTTCTTTTCTTGTTTCAAATTCTTCCAGTATTTTCATTTTGAGAATTTCAGAATTTGACTGTTTGTCTCTGGATTCAATAGCACATTGGAAATTGTCGAAATAATTCTGAATGCTGAATAGAAGTAAAATGGATAAGACATCTTCCGCAATATTCAGCTGTATTTCTTTCAACTTTTCTACTGTATCGAAAAACTCTTTAAGATGATTAGACATTGTTTCTGAGTCGGTCAATTTCCGGAACAATAGTTGTTTTAGTAACGAAGTCTTTTTGGCATTTCCTTTAGATTCAAGTTTTTAGCTTTTTCAAACATCATTGGAAGTAGATATGTCTGACATGACAAAATTCACTTTGGTTGATGGACAAAATAATGTAAGCAGTCCATCTCCATAACTTTTTAATGGCGTCGAGCGTGGCACCCTCGTTAGGCTTAGCTTCGTTGTTGTTGATGTAATCCCAGGGGTCCTTTTTTTTATCACGACCGTTTCAATTTGCAAACTCCACGTATCGTAGTTTCCCTTGTTCAGCTTCTCTGTAGCGTTTAGTTGAACCATAACTAGTTTCAACTTTTTTTTTTATTCAGGAATGCTAATTAGTAAAAAATTTACATTTTGTAAAATGGATACAATTAAAATAAGGGGATACTAATATTCAATGATGATGCTAACATACTTAAAATATAAATACAGTACATACTATTTTTAACTGAACCAAACTTTTCATATTCATATTTATGTGATAAATTAATGTAAGCTAGACTATAAAAAAGATTCAAAAATAAAATTACGTTTTCCCCCTTAAACTAAAAAGAGAAAACACTTTCAAATGATTTTTTTTCAATCATATTCATAAAATATAACATTTGGTTTTCAAATTAAATTACTTCAATTAAATTAACCAAACTCTATTTTTAATAATAATTTTTTGATAGTACACTATATATGAAACAGTCTTTTTAAATTATTTAATAAATCTTATAAAAAAATAAAACATAGTTAATTTAAGATTATATTACAAATAATTTTTTTACATCACCACAGACAATTAAAGTTGCTTTGAGTTTGGCACTCGTCACAAAGATACAAAAAGTTTAAAATTATTTTATGAATCTTAAATACATATAGCTTTTTAAAGAAATTATTTAATTCAAGTTCCAGATTGAAACTGAACATTTCAAAAGTACAATAAAATAAATTTTAAAAATTGAGCCAATCTACAAAGCAAATTTGTGTACGCATTCCATATTGCGTTCTTCGAAAATATTGTTTTAATGTAAGTAATGAAGAAAGATGAATATGCTTCTCTTTTCAAATATTATAAAAGGATGTTAACGCCTTTTCATGCGTTTCTACTATTTACCAGATTTCTGTGTTTACTTTAACTTTAATCTCAACACAGCACAAACAAAGTGGATAGAATTGTTCTTTTACATAAGGAGTATTAATAAAAGTTTCTTAGTTAAACATATCCTTATTCAGTCTAATTGACTCATTTCTATAATTTATTTCGTGATAGACATAATGAGTTTGAATTACGTCATTCTTTTTTTTTTTTTTCTTCCCAATCAGCTAAAAATGTGGCGATATGTGATCGTTTACTATTCACACTCACTCTGTCACGTTTATCACAATAAGAATGAACCAGCAATTTTAGCTAAGCAGTTCTTCCGAAGTGAATTGAAGTCCTTCTGCTACATCTATACTCGTACAAAGTAGAGAATTAAAAAGAAGGAATAGGCAATCTGCTTTAAGAACGTAGCCGGCTCTGTGTTCTAATTTGGAATTTTTTTTTTTTTTATTATTATTTTGTTATCTGGTTAGGTCATTTGCTTATGTTTCTGTGAATAAATTTATTATAAATGCTTTACTAATAAAAATAAACTGTTAATCGTATCAGAATGAATAATTGTCTATCTTGTGTGGTTTTGAAAACCTTCTAATATCTGGAGTCAGTTGGACGACTCAAATAAATGCCTTCAGTTTAAAAAATTTTCAGACCTGATGATTTATTTGTTTACTTATTTTGTGAGCAATGTAAAAAATTCATGTTTTAACAGGCTAGCTCTGATGGACCGAAATCCCTAATATGCATAGAAATACATATAGAATGAATTTAGCATATATGGGTGACATGCATTTCAAATGACGCTTGATAGATATCACGTGATAGTATGATATTTTCCTCATTACTGGGTATTCTCCCTATCTCTATTGATTCATATATACACACACACACACATATATATATATATATATATATATATAGGAAATAGAATTAATATATATTTTGGTAACTATCATTGCAACTACATAATATGAAGTAAAAATATCCGAAGAAGTAGAAATGAAACCATGTATAATTTCATAGTATAATAATAATAAAAATGAAGTAAGTACTACTGAAAAAGTAGCTGCTGCGAATACATGGAAAGTGGAATTAGGATGTTATATGACAGTTTATTCTAAAGTATAGCGGACCTTGTTACAATAGATACTTTTGTTGTTTCTATGCATACAAATCCTTTCTAAAATAAAAACAAGCTACACAAAATATACCTATTTAATAGGAATTTAACAAACAGCTGACTAAACTACACAGAAGTACACGACACATGTATTGTTTGGATGAAAAACGGTATCCCAGGAAACTAAATGAATTCAGCAGAAAATATCGGCGCATTTAAATGAGTAAGGTGATGCGCAAAAATCGAATAAAGCAAACAAAGTGTCCTTTCTGATGAACGTTTATTTACCAAGAATAAGTAATTGAGTGCTGTAAATATTTTTCTTTTTGGTAAAAATATGACACCACACATATATGTATATGTACACACACACACACACACACACATATATATATATATATATATTATATAAAGCATAACAAATTTGCAGTGAAAATTTATGTTACCCAGCATCTAAATAGTCAAAACCATATATGCATAAAAGAAAGTGTATGGTTAGAATGGTAGGGAAGAATGAAAAAAAAATGTGCTAAGAAGAGGGGGGGGGGTATAAAAGGATATTAAACATGCTGTGTATTTTAATGATGAAAAAAAATGAAGTGAAGGTATATGACATATTTTATGATCTAAAATAACATTAAACAAAACTAACCTTAGTAGACCGATACAGGCGAAACGTATATTTTTTTTTTCAAACAGGGCGAAAAGGTTAGTATAGCGTATTAATTATATAAAATATAGCGTATTAATTAAAAGAAATAAAGCGAATAAAAATAAATGTCAACCACCACAGTCATTTTTTCATTTTAAAGATGTTTGACATACCACTAAAGACGATAAGCTATCATTATAACCTCATAAATTATGACCAAATAATAACAAATGCTCACCATTGTAAGAATAAAACGCTTTTGTTAGGCAATTAATTATCTTAATGAGGGTTAGTAAATATTTCTTTGTATCCAGTTGTAGTTTCGATATTTCCTCATATTTAATATTCCTCAAAAAGTGTAAAATGACACAAATAACAGTAACAAATGGTATTAAAAGATTAATTTTATTAAATGTATTATCATATTTATGTCATAATGGGAAATTATTTTAAAATTAAAAAGTTTAATGTATGAATAATTATTTAGAAAAAAGAATATGTTTGACATTTACTACAACAGTAAAATATCATCATTAACTATTTACAAGAAAAATAAGGCCTGTAAAAAAACGGTACTACAAAAAATTCGATAGTTATTTTACAAACGACAACAAGCCATTAAAGTTTTAAAGATTTTTTTTTTTAATTTTTTAACGAAGTTATTACATGCATCGTCAAAAACCATTTACACACAGAAGGAAACGTGGTATATAAAGGCAAATTAAAAAAAAAATGTTTCATCTTTGTGAGGTATGAAAATGTTTTAAATGTTGGCCGCGTCGGTGCAAATGATGGCAACAAACACGTGACTTACCAGGGTATTAAAACCTTTTAATATGTTTACTCAAAGCTCGAAATTTCAGTTCCAATTAATATGTTTAGGCTTAATTTATTACTAAAAATTATAGCACCTTTGAATAGAAAATGACAGCCATTTCAATAGTTCTTTTAAAAGGAAATCATTATAGGAATTCATGAAGGCAGATTGTCTTGCATTCAGTGTCATATCAGTTTGCCCACAGTTCCACCTTGTTAGTGGAATTGTGTATAAGGGAATTTCAAGCCGTGACCATTCTTCTTTTGGTGAACTCTTATTCCAGTCCTCTATTTCAACAATAAAATGATGATGTTAACAACTCTGCTATATCAAGAGTTTGCTTCACCGTCACGCACACAGCATCATTGCCAGATCTGTCGCCATTCTTGGTAGTGGATTCTACCACTGATGTTAAACTTTTACTTCTGCGACAAAAATAAAGTAATTCAGTAATTATTATGATGTTTCACAATCGTAATTTCAAAGCTTAAAATTTATAACGATAGGAAAACACGAGTTAAATGATTATGAAAGGGGTGAATTGATTTATTGTCATTTCTGTGGATTGTCTGTTCGTGACCTCTCTGCGTAGTTATAAATCCCCAGTTCTACAGTAAATGATGTTATCTTGAAGTAGAAACATACAGGGACTATAATTGTACAATCACGATCTGGTTGATTATGTTATTTACTAAATATGGAACTGCAGAGTACTGGAAAAAAGATGTGAAAACAATCGTACGAAATTCGCCGAAACAAATCGCCAAAAATTCTACGTTGTTTCTGAATGCAACATCAGCACTATTTGTACAATTTCTTGCATCTTCATAATAGCAACCATATGGAGAGGGTTAATTCCTGTTTCGAAAGGACCATAATCTGGTCCATATTACACTATTTGCACAGAAGTAGTTTGCTGACATGAACTTTTAAGAATTGTCCTTATAGCTCGCTAAAAGCTCAGACCTGAATCTTATAAAATGTATGTAAAATTAACTAAAACGTCGAATGTGATACAGGTCATAATGCCCTAAATCGAATTAGAACCAACCTGAGTTCTTCTGTAAGAATGGAAGGAATTTCTAGCACCTTAATTACAAAACCTAGTAAATTATCTTCCCCATAAACTATCTTCCCCATGTAGAGGGATGGCTGCATTTTCAGTAAATTGGGGCCCAATTTTATGCTAATTTTTGATATTTAAGGAAATATGTAACTTGCAGACGTTCGGATACTTTTGATCATGTAGAATATTTCACCGGGAGTTTTACATGTTTCAAATAGTCTAAATTAATGATAAAAATCATTTTATATAAGTGATTTTTTGTACAATATCTTAATTAATAAAGATAACAAATATTTTCTTAATCTTTAGGAAGTATAGCCCTGATAACCCCTTAGACTTATATAATTGAAGTAAATATTTGTGCATGCTGTTATCATAATAAGTAACGCTTTGATGTATGTGTCTAGACAATTATGTTTTTACATGCCCTTTATCCTAAACAAAAACCTTTTAGAAATCAAGATATATGAATAAATGAATGTTCTTGCTACAATATTATGTACTTTTTGCTTAGGTTTGACCACTGTTATATATTCTCCAGCGAATTACATTAGCTTGTTGCACTAAAGTAAACGTTTGAGCTCAACCATTTTAACTCTATAGATTTATACTCAAGGGATATGTGATTTGCATCAGGAATAATTTAATTGAAAAAAGGTGTTGTTTTTCATTAAAAAGGTTTTTTAGGGGAATAGAAAGAATTTAAAAATGTTACTATCCCATAAAATTGGAAAATGGGGATTCGTTTTACTTTCACAGTAATGTCTTAATCATTTCAGCCTGCTTACTTACAATATTCTCAAACTAAGTACTTATGAGCGACGTAATTTATTTTTAAGATTTTCGACTTATAACTCCATTTGAAAAATAATCATATGATTACTCTTAAGAAAGTAAAACTTACAGAAAATGAAGCAATTTCATAATATTACTTATTTTTAGCCTGCAGACGAACTTTAATGAAAGAGAGAGCCTACTACTAGCCATTTTACCCTATTGTAATGTGAATATAATATCCACAATGAAGAAATTCTTCAAATTAAAATACCATTAGGTTCCTAAAAAAATACTAGTTATGTCATTCAAAACTATTTAAGTAACGAAATTAATTTAATATTATAAAATATTATATAGTATTTAACCTGATTTCAATCGAATTTATTTGTATCCATATATTTTGTTCATTCATTTTAATTATAGACTGACTTTTGCATTTTCGTTCTCAGTGAAAATACATTAAAGTTCAAATAACGCTTTTCGATAATTAAATATGACAATTCATGACTTTTAGAATTTTTAATAAAATTCTTGATTGAAACTTATGTTCAAATTAAGACCAAAATATTAATGTCTCTTTTGTGGAAATAGTAATAAATGGATGGACAAAAGATAAATATAAATGCTTCATTACATCTGAAAAACAAGGGATTCCGATTTTTTTTAACTGAATAACAAACAACGTCCCTGTGTACTACAAAGTACCACACAGAGCTTACAGAAGTAAGTATAAAACAGTATATTACAGCAGACAAAAACGTGACTAAACAATGTACAAACAAAAATTAAGAAGGATTATAAATATCTTCAATACATTTGATAAAAAGAACAAAAGAACTTTTACTAGAAATTAAATTACTAAAATTTAGAGGCCAGTTAATGTTTAATTTTTTCAAAGCTAATTTAAGAATATTTCTCTCTGCGACACATTTTGAACATAGAAACAGAATTTGCTCAATGTCCTCATCACCTCCGGCACTGCAATTGCAAATTGTATTCGAACTGAAATTAAATCTATTCAGATATGTTTTAAAGTTACCGTGACCTGTTAGAAATTGCGTAATTTTAAAGTTAGTGAAGAAGTGATGGCAAGACATTCTTGTATTGACGTCTGGAAAAAATCTTTTCGTGATGCTTTCTATATTTGAATTAATATATATTTCGTTCCATGAATTCAGGACAATTTCCCTAATAATCTTTTCAAAGTAGAATTGAGGAATATTAATTTTAAGATCAATTTCCCGCTTTGTGGCAGTCTTTGCCAGAAAGTCGGCCCTTTCGTTGCCATAAATACCAGAATGTCCACGTACAAAAGAAAAACAAACAATAATGTTCTGATCTTTGAGGTGTTTCAGATGCTTTTGAATTTCAACAACAATATCATTCGAGGAAGAAATGTTTTTTAATGTTTCAAAGGATGAGAGTGAATCAGAACAAATCAAATAGTTCGAAGCAACACAATTTTGTTGAACAATCCACTCGATGGCGAAATTTAAGCATAAAAGTTCAGCCATATAAAAGTGCACTCGTCTCTGATTCTGTATTGTAAGTACTGAACTTCAGTACCTTCACTGCGAAAAACGGGTATGCAAAATCGAGTAGAAAGTGCTCACTTTTGAATACTTCACATACTCAAAATGGCTCTGATCCCAACGTATTCAAATTTGAGATTCGCACATACTCATTTTTAGTAACAAGCACATACTCAGAATGGCAACTTCACGTACTCACTTTTGAATACGTCACATACTCAAAATAGTTCCGATCCCAACATACTCATATTTGAGACTAGCACATACTCATTTTTGTACGTACTCAAAATGGAAACTTCACATACTCATTTTTGAATATAATCTTGTATCAAATATGAGTGTGGAATAGAAAAATGAGTGTCAAGTATTCATTTGTGAATCTGTTACTGCATCAAATATGAGAATCAAACAATCCAGTGAGTATGTTTTGAATTTATTTTCCGATACTGTTGTATCGAAAATGAATTTTAAACAGAAAAATATATATCAATTAAAATTTTCAGGGAAATAAATAAGCGCTCCTTTATTTGCAAGTATCATTTTCTTCATCTTATATATTATTTTACACTTTATGAAGATTTTGTTACAAAACTTCCGATTCAAAATTCATTCATTTACTGTAACAAAACTGTTACTTTTAGAAACAAAAATGCAACTGTTATGTGATCATAATCTGTAATTTGAGCTTATACCTCAAATTTAAATCAATTCGAGTGGTTTAATAAATCTTAACGAACGAAATCTTAATTAACGAAAATCGATTCGATTCAAGAGTTAAATTCTTTTCAAAACAAATGTGTAAGGAATCTGAGCTATTAGTTACAGAAGCAATTAAGTTCATTAAGAATTATGTTTATGTTTTTAGAAGCAATATATAGTTTGTTTCCTATATGTGCAGAAAATGGAGTTTTATTTAAAGTTCAGTCACTTAATAATAAGTTATTAGAAATATCTTGAAACATTATGATGAATATTAGATTTTCCATTATAAAAAACTTAACATTTTTTTCATGTACATTATTTACATGTGTAAAAAATGCTGTACATTACTGTGTACAGCCTTTCCCCCCCCCATCTAATATATATTTACTTTTGAATTAACATCATAACTAGACTAATACTTAAAATTAATGATTCGCTGTACACAGAAAAAATAAAACCGTATCATATTTATGAAAAATTTATTCTGAATATCATGCACTTAGATATCGGGTATTTAAAAACAAAACATTCACAATTTTGAAACAAGAATATTAAAAAAAAAATTAATATTTTAACTCCTGCAGATGAAGGCATGTCGCTTTAAAAATCACTTATAAACACTGCTATCTAATCCATGCTATATTCCAACTCTATCCCCATTCGTACAACATTACTTATGTTTTAATGTAGTGTACAATGAGGTATTAAAAATATAGGAAGTTCTCATATGTAAACAGATTTTTTTACTTCTTTCAAAACAACATTTTGTCAGGTTACTAACTACGAGTGAAAATGCTTTTCAAACAACGCTGTTTCAAATAAATATACTATTTTTGCATTGTTATTATGTAGACAGTTCTTTAATTTTTCGAAAGAGAAGCAAGTCATCTACACAACCACATAATACAGCTATATTTTTGGAATATACTTAACCATTATAGTATAAACTATTACATGTAAGAATTTCTGCTTGGGCTGTGAAACCATCCATTCTATAAAGCAGTTCTTGCTGCTTTGAATTATGAACTTTGACACACTTAGATCCCAAAACATGTGTTATACAAGGAATTTTAAAGTTTTTTTTCTTCCTAAACACATGTTATTTTTAATTGGTGTTAATGGATTAAAATTTACTCGGACAGAGCTTGTCTCCTTATGACAATTGATATTTTTTTATTATAAAAAAATATCAATATAATAAGATTTTTTTTAGAAATATCACAAGTGTTTTCAATTAAAGCTTTTTTTGCGATACGTATTATACAATAACATAAATCTAATTTAAACAACATGGATCAGTTCATAATTAAAACAAAATATACATTATGCATTAGTTTGTAAATACATTTAATTTTTATACATAATGTCACATATTGTAAAGAAATTTTGGAATATAGAATAATAAAAAGTATTGAAACTGATTAACATGTTTCATTTTGCCAATTGATTATGTTCATTTTGTAATTTCTGTTCTAAAAAAAGTATTATAAATTTTACACCAAATTACTCTCTTAGAAAGGTTAATTGCATACAAAAGTTTTTTTGTAAACCTACCTATTTCAAGACTTGTAAGCCATTTTATTGGTTAGAAACCTTTAAAAGCGGAATTTTAAATTATGTGATTTTAGCACTTAGATTTGTGTCATGATATACATAGACTTTTTCAATTTTGTTTTGACCTATATTATGTTCTACTGCAACAGCTACTGCCATGTTTTGGTGTTGCTTAAAATTGAGTTCATTTTTGATCTGAATTAATCAAATAGTATGACTTATTAGGTGTCTAAGTAAATACGTAAAACTTGCAACACAATATTTTTTAAATAATGTGCCAAAATAAGATGAATATTTATTACATTCAGCATATAATTAAATTTGTCATAAATCACACATAGTGAAAAATTAATAATTTTACCAACATATATGTCTACCAAAACAAACCTATGTGGTATGCGTTAACATCAGATTTCTCTATGAGCAAGCTGTTTACATCTTGTACATCAGTTTTATTTCAATTCATATATTCAATACAATTCTCACATTATTCAATTATTTACATTCGAAAGGAAATAATCTGAGTATGTTTTTATACATCTATAGACTTATGCTCGTTTAATTGTGTAGTTAAAATGTTGCTCAGTAAGCCTATTTAAACTTGTTTCTGGCATTTATTTGTACACTTCCAATATAAGTTTTAAATTATTTTCTGCCTTAAACAGATGTATTTTTGAGCTGCTAACGACTATTCCAGTCTTTTGTTTTGATTAAGCTTATTTTGTATTTCAAATTATTTCATATTTTAATATTGTTATTCATCATTAGATCATCAGTTGATTCTGTCATGTTAAAAATAAGGGCCTCAATATTTATTCTAGTATTGTAATTATTTTAAACCCTCTGAAAAATACATGTGAATACTTAAAGTGTAATTACGCTCTTCTGAATTATAGTATATTTAATATATAAACACTTTATATTTATCAGGCTGCTTATTTAAAAAATAAAGCAATATTGGATTAAACTATTTTCTCATTTAATCAGGATAAATAATTAAAGCTGTAACAGTTATATAACAATTTATGATTTAAACGGGTGCAATTTTGTACCTTGAAGGTTTTTTTAATGTGTTTTGCAAACAAAATTAATTTAATCATAAGTTGATTATAATGTTTCAAATAGGTTTCAACAGTATTTAAGAAAAACATTTGTGAATATGTAAATTCTATATACAATTTCAAATTTAATAATATATATTTAGCTAGCATTAAATTCTTTTTCTCAAAGTAATATTTATTAATCAAATACAATTTTTACTTATATGTTTTAATGTAAATGAAGAGAAATTTTAACTATTGTAAACAACAAGACACATACCTAAATTTATATTAGTGATAATCTGATTTTTAAAAATATGTATAAAATGTTAATTTTTAAAATTATATTTGAATAGGAATAATACAGTTGGGGATAAAAAATAGAATTTTGAGGAAATAGAAAATTTTACATTCTATAAATATTGAGTACTGTTTAAGAATCTGTAATGTTGCCTTGTCGTGCAAATGTCATTCGTGTTTCTTCCAACCAACACCAGAACCGAGATGAATTACAAGGTAATTCATCTCTGCACAAGCATATTAACTTAAAGAAATGCACGAATAAAGTGGTTAAATTGTGTAAATAAAAATACAAGTATCAACATATAAAAGGTGTAGATAATATGATTGGCCCTGTACTAAGGTGAACATTTATAAGTGTTTTTACGATTTATAATGAATTATACATATCTATAGTATTTGTGTCATGTATCGAATACAAATAGATTGTTTTATTTATTCAGTGTGCATAAAGGTTGGAGTTCATGAATAGAATAAAATCTGAATATACTGCACCAAATATTTATTCAAAATTTTGCAATAATTTTGGGCCACATTATAAAAATAAACCAAGATATGAAATATCTGTGTATAAACCTTAATTATATAAAAATCAAATTTTGAATTATAACACAAACAAGTAGTAGTTTCTAACCCCAAGTCATAGGAGTTTAAATTGGATTACTTAAAAACTGTGAGACAATAGTGATGAAACACAAGACAATCACTTATAATATGATGAACAATGAGACATAACAGGAAGGATGCCTGATTAGATTGTGAAAATTTGGTTCCAAAATATACATTAAATTTGAGTTTAAATTAAAACCATATTCTTTAAAAAAATATATATTCTGAAATATCTTACTCCTGTCATAAAGCATCTGAAATTTACTTCAATTCATAATAAAATTAATCAGGAATAAAAACTATTTTTGTCAACATTTTATTCTGAATGTATCATTTCTAACTTTTTTGATTACCACACAGTATTATTGGAACAAAATACGGATGTACAATTCTTCGAAAATAGTAAAATCTTACATACAAATATATATCTTAAAACAAGATAAAAATGTATAATAATTTCTCTGTTAATTAAAAAAAGACAGTTTCCTTAAACACTTATGAAGTGAAAAAAAATGGAATTCTTGTAGAGCATCATCGCTGTATAGATAAAAAAAAATGGCTTAAAATTTTAACAACACTGCTTTTAGAATACTGTAATGTTATTCTATAAAATATAAGCTTCATACACAAATATTTACTTGTATGAAAATAATTTTAATGCAAATTAAAGTAAGTAGTCACTAAGCTACGATTACGATGTGAATACAGACAAAAAAACACCTGTAAAGCACAAATAACTACTCACAGAAAATCATTTTCAAATCATAAATCATGATCAATAACAATTCCACAACATTTTTATATCTTAAATAAAATAATCTTTCTGTTGTGACTGAGAAAAAAATGTAAACAAACACAGACGCGAAAATGAGTATCCGTACATACTCATTTTAGTATTCCTGTATTCTACCGCGTGTAGCGTGGTAAATACGAAATATAGTTCGAAATATTAAAGCAAACCATATTTGTTTTTGAAACCCACTTTGTAAAATATGTAGTCAGTATATAAAAGGAACTTTTATAGTCCTTATATCTGTAATAATTTTTTGAGAATGCTGATTTCCTATTTTTTTTTGGTTTTGAATACTTGTAATGTTCACATTCGATAAAGATATACGCTCAAATCTGATACAAACATACTCATTTCAAAATGAGTACGTCTAGGTATTCATTTTTGAGTATTTCTTTTTTCTCCGTGTTCCTGAAAGACAACAAAACCAAAACCCACCCTACCATCAATTTTACTGCAATCAGTAAAAACCGTGATAAGGAATTCTTCCTCATAGTTTGAACAAAATTCAATCAATTGTATGGCATTTCTCTCTGAAGGGTGGGTAGATCAGAGGGAAGCAAAACACAATCATAACCTGAAGAGAAAGAGCTGAGAGCAATGTCATTTAAAATATCAATGTCAATTGAGGGAAAAACAGAAATTATAAACACAGCTTCATAACTTAATGTTCGATATCCAGAAATAGCTCAAAAAAGCATTCGTCTTTGGATCCGTCTAAAAAATTTAGAATTAATTTTCTTCTTTAAGGAAACACCCTAAACCCTTGAGCCGTATATAATGAACAGTTGAATTCCTTGTTTATAGATAAGTGAATGCACGTTAAAATTGACTCCGTAAGTGTTTCGTGCAATTCTGCCCAATCCCTGTTGCAGCTTTTCGCAGAAGGAGATGTAGAATGCCAGGCCACCAAGCATTGTCAAATGCACCTTTTATATCTAGGAACACCAAAATGGTGTGGAGATTCCTTTTCTTTCCTTTTTGGACAATCTCCAGGAGACGTAATAGAGCGTCCTCGGTGCGTCTCTGAGGAATATACCCATACTTGATCACAGGAAAGAAAGTCACTGCGTCGCCGATGCCAGCAAATTCTGCTGACGAAAAGCTTTTCCAAACACTTTCCCAAAACAGGAAGTAAGTTTATACATCTAATATTATCCCAATGAGGAGTCCTAATATTATTTCCTTTGGGTTATAGCACCACCTGAGCACATTTCCAACTACGTGGAAAAGTATTTACACTCAAACAGACATTGAAAATTTTGTAAAGAAAAGGAGGGAACATTGAATGAAACTGTTTGACTATTTCACCTGAAATAGAATCAGGAACAGGAGACTTATTCAACTTTAGCATAACAACTGCTGTGCTGACTTCATCTCAAGTATTTCTATTTTCTTCATGAAATTTCTCTTGACACCGTATGTATAAATTTTTTTCCAAACATTGTGAGCGTCAATAGTCGAAAGAAATGCCTTCGAAGAGTCAGACATAGCGGTTGTAAGCATTTGATTATATTCTTTTCTATATTTCATGTATTTACATTTATATCTCTCTCAGAGGATTAGATTTCTAGACCTCTGAAATGTACGCCGAGAAGCATTAAGTCTTTTTCTCATACATCCAATTTCAATAGACCACCAACTAACCCTATGGTTGCCATGGTGCTTAATTGGCTTAGAGGAAGAAGATACGTTGAATAGAATCGAACACAATTCTGCACAATAGAATTAAGGCAAATACCATCGGTACAATTTTCAAAGGCATTAAGATTATGAGCAATGCGAGGAAGGCAAAACTCTCGAAAATGACACCAGTTTGTCTTCTTATTGTTGAAAATTTTAAAAGGAGCAATTGATAGGTAGCGCCAAGAAACATAGACGCATAAATCAAATTCTATCATCATATGATCAGAAAGGGATACGTTATCAGAAAGACACCAACATGATATATCCTGGAGCAGATTTGCTCCCAAAACTGTGACATCAATGGAACTTGATCCCTGGATTCCACAAAAGGTAGGGCCGCAGTCCTCATTAACAACAAATAGAAAATAATATGACAAAAAAGTGAACATAGTCGTTTCAAAAGCAACATCCAATGTAACCATATTATAAACAGTATTTCTATAGTCTAAACAAGTGGAAAAGTCACGTGATCGTACTACAGTGGCCACTTTAACACAGTCAGAATCAGGAACATGATAGATTCTATAGCTGATCGGAAAACCTGGAAGATATTCTTTGTTGTAGTGTGGTTCTTGCAGAGCACAGTCAATATTTTCCACAGTCAATATTTCAAGATTAACTGTTGCGTCGCAGATTTTGATTTGTGGAGATTTAATTGAACACGTTTGAGATCTCGTTTAGATGACTTAGCCATAATTAATTCGTGATTGAGTGTTCAATTTCATAAAAGTATGACTAGGACAGCTTTCTGAGAAAGGTTTGTGATCAACCTTCACTATTTTATGCAAATTATTCGCCTTGCGATTAAAATTGATACAATTTACGCAAACCTCAACATTGTCTTCGAACAATCATTTATCTTCGGAATTCTTCTTCGGAACAGTTAGAACAGGCCATGAGTTTAACGCATTCAGAAGCTCGGTTATTGTATTCCAAACAGTTAAAACATCTATTAATGATTAGAAAATCATCCACTTCACACACACTCCAGTTGATTTTCAACTTATGTAGGTGAAGAACACATTTGCGAATCAGGGGATGTATTTCTATTACAAAGTGTCTCGTGAATTGAAAATTCTTGAGAGTGAAACGAACTCTACACATACTCAAGTTTTTATCAGATTCCGTTCTTTCAGGATTTTGATCAAAGATCAGTTTTAAAAGTTCCTCATTAGTGATTTCATTTGGAACATGCTTCACTAGAATAGTTTGATTTCTTCTTTTCGGCAGAGAATTATTAAATTTCGACGATTTTGTCTTCAATTCTGTTTGAAGTCGATTTCGGTCATTTTCAGATAAACATTTTACTAATATTTTGTTTCCTCCAATATTTTTTTAATTACTAATACCAAATTGAGCTTCTGCAGGATTGATGGCAACTTTAGTCATCTTTCTAACGTCATCAGACGTACACTTATGAGAGACCACAACCAGACAAAAATCAGAAAGAATAGGATTATTCTTAATAACACTAGATGGCGCCACAATCTCAGCATAGATGGGCTTACTTATGGCTTCCTTGCGACTTTGTTGACAGCATTTCAAAAAGTAAGCACCTTTAATTCTTTCAAAATTATTGTAAATAGAAGATTTCAACTCACCCAGAGTTTGCCTGGCCTGCTCCCGAAGCTGTTGATTCTTATTACATTTAGATTGAAGAGCTGATTCAATAATCCTGCATTGTTTTTCAAGTGTATCGTAAAACGCGTCATGACCTCTTTCTGCCATGTTGGCTACCTCGGGATTCCGAATTTAACCTATGAAATATAATTTCAAATATTTTGTATCATTCAATAATTTTCTGAAGATTTGTCTCTGAGAGACTCCTATTCAGGTGTTTCCTGAAATTGAATATATTGAGGAGGCTCATTCACACACACATGACACATTAAGATTATTGATTTTATTGACATCTAGGAGGAAATCGTAGGTTAGTGATGTAGATTTTAACTTCATGGCCAATACCGTTCAATTTAAGTACTTAGTACTCCTCTTGAAGGCAGCATATTTTTATAAGGATGTAAACCGGAAGCGCATTGTATGGATATGATAAATGATTAAAAATTAATAATGCTTATGTTAATCAGTAGATTAGTAGAAAAACAGTAGATTAGTCTTAGAATAATTGAAAAACTTTGCTCTCTTCCTTTGTTATAAAGCCAATGTACTTGCTTTAAAAACAAGATGTATATATATAATCGCGAATGTGATGTTCAGTGACACAGTTTGAGCACTGATTCAATTCTCTATAATGTGGCAAGGAACATAGAACTTGTTATCACCTGAGAAACATTACAAGGAAACATCGTTTTCAATCAAGAAGTATCATGGTGTGTGTATGTATCTCACTGAGACCCGAACAGACCTCCATACCTTTACAATACGGTCTGTGACAGCTAACAGTTACAGAAATGAAGTTCTTTAACCTTATGTTGTCCTTTCGTGGTTGCAGTATATAGTTTTTGTATATTTGTTATGATTATAGTTTAATATTATATATATATACACACACACTCACAGATATATATATATATATATATATATATATATATATATATATATATATAAATTTTATTCTGAAAAAAAAAAGATTTTATATGATTTTTTTTATATTCACATGTAGCAAAAATGAAGATTAGTCTTTTGGATTTGCGTGATCTTATGAAACATGAAAATTTTGATTATTTTGGAATATATATTTTCAGGTCAATATTGTTTTAAAAAGTCAATTTCACCTCACCACATTAGGAATGCAAGGATATCTAGCTAGTTGCCTAGCTTTTAAGAATCTCATGGATATTAACAAATGTTACATTTACAGACGCAAATTTTATTCCTTTCAGTAAAAAGTATTTTATTTCTTTAACAGCTGAATTGAATTTTGGCGTTTTGAATTGGCCATTTTTTGGCAATTTGTTTTTCACTAAAATTTAATTTTACTGTCCAGATGCCTGAAAATGCCTTCAAGTTTAAAACGTATTATGCTATATATATTATGTAAATATTCGGTTATTGGCATCATATTGGCAACATCGCGAATGCTTTGAGATTCTGATTTAAATGGATTTTTAACTTTTTCAATTCATATCTTTACCTCTCGCTCGTTCACGTATATGTCATAAGATATGCAACATTCTCAATATCGGTAAAATTAAAAATTTATGTTCTAGTTTTAAGAGACTAAAATCTTTTTCACATGAGTCTTTGTTTTAATTTCTTTTCTAAATTTTGCCTTTCGAATAGTTTTAATGTTTATGATAGGCGAATTTTGTATCTTCCTTTTTTTGTTTCCTTTTAGCATAATCTATTTTAATTTTCATTTTGTAGTGATAAATTTTTTGCTCATCAATATACACTGGCGGGGGATTGATAACATAGGACATATATAACTTCACAATCCAGTCTCCAGCCTGATACTGTACGTCTTGTTTTGTTGGATCTTCATATTTTATTCATTTTTCTATAAATGTTTATTTCTTTCTATTGTTTCATACTTTTAAATAGTTCTTTGTTTGTTAACTATTCTTATTATTTTTCATTTCATTATCAATTTATTTATTTTACTTTATATATGTATACACACAAACTCACACACATATGCATGTCTGTGTAAATGTAACAGAACAAAATTAAACACTTAAGAAGATCATGTTTGTGTGTATTTAATATGTTGTAGAGGGACAATTTTTAAAGAGAGATACCATTAAGCTGCCATCGGAGACAATATGATCAGCTATCAGAATTCGATAGGGGAAGAATCATAGGGATGATAGAAAACGGGTGGTTAGGTCGGTGAGTATCTCGTCCCCTGTGCTGTTTTGAATTTACTGTGAGGAGATGTTGAGACCAGTGAACAATAGATGTCTCTTATAAGGAGACCAGTCTCAGAACGGTCTTGACAGAAAAATAGTCGAGAAGATCGTCACATCATACGACACGTAAGCATATCGCCAACTATATCATTGTCCAACATCCATTAGGTAGGACTTCCATTACGGTCTTATATGCCAGATTGTATCGTCGCAAGGCGCCTGGCTGAAGGACAGTTGTTATCGCGATGCCCATTACAACCACTCACCGTTGCCTACGTATGAAGTGGTGTCGCTGAGGAAGAGATGGCTGGCTTCAGCCGAATAGAATAAGGTCGCCTTTAATGGCGAATCTAGATTGAATTTGGGCAGTGATGACATTTATGTACCTGCGTGGAAGCTCTGTGCTGAACGACTCAATTCTGCCTTTGCTGTATAGCGGTACACGGCTCCCACAACAGGTGTGATGGTATGGGGTATCATCGCATATTACACACGATCACCTTTACTATTCATCAATGATACTTTACCAAACCAGAGGTACGTTAGTAACATTCTTCAGTTCCAAGTGTTGTCCCTAATTACAGGGCTCCCAGGAGCAATTTTTCAACAGGACAATGCTCTCCCCCACAAAGCAAGGGTTTCGCAGGATTACTTCCGCTACATTTCCAGCTTTCACTGGACTGCTGGATCCCCAGAATTGTAACTGATCGAGCATATCTGGGATCACTTAGGATGGCAAGTTGGACAGCCTACGAGGTATTTGAACTATACGCGCGTTTACAGCAACAGTGGAAAGAGATGTCGCAAAATATCATACGGGAATTCTATACCTCAATGTCTGACCGCAACAGATCATGCATTAATACTAGAGGTGGCCCAACTGGGTACAAATACATCCATTCATTTTAATTTTTTTTCTGCAGTAAATTATCATTTTGCTTTAATTTTGTAATCACTTACGTCAACGTTATACATCCGTACGTAAAATTGTGTTTCATGCTGACATCCCTTTTTTGGTGAGCTAATTTTTATAGCAATGAGTATATAACTGCATTCTTGGAAGACTCCTGAGGAGATTTTGATGTTATGAGCACAGTACGTTTAACTAGAATTATGTACACCACAAATGTGTCTGACGCTCGTATTTAAAGTAAAACAATCTTAATTTACGATATTGTTTTAGATTAGCGAATCATTCAGTTGAAACGTGCATGATTTACACTTCTTTTTCAACAGATATCTTATTTATTTATTTATTGCTTTAAAATGAGTCTGAATTTTGTTTTACCATCACGCTGAGAAAATGGAAAATAATATAGTTAAATAACATAACTGTTTAAGATCCTAATACATCTGGCTCGATTTCCACTTTACAATAAGAACTACAAAAATAGGGGGGGGGGGGGTAATAGCTTCTCTCAAGCGACGCCAAATATGGATACCGTGATGACCGAGAGAAATGCAAAATAATGAACCATTTCTAAAATGTATGATATCCCATTGCAATCTGTCTGTATACCATCGTATTCTGAATCTTCTGTTATCTGTTTGCAAGTCAGGAATTGTTTCGTCTTAGATAAATTTAATTGGAAATCGTGTTTATGGAGTCGTCTCAATATTAATTTATTCTCTCTTTGTTCTTACCACTATCTATTTATGAATATTATGATTCTTAAGTGAGTTTTTCTCACGATATATTTTAGAATTATGTCTTGTCTTAGTATAGTCATTAGTCATCGGCCATCATCTACACTATTATTATTTTTATAATAGTCTGTTTGAAAACTGTAATCGCGATTAGAAAATAGGAATTTATTCATTTGGCGAATTAATTCCTTTATGCGTAAAGTCAAACATATGATCACGATTTTAGTATATGTTTCATGTGGGTCCCAGTTTTAACTCCTTACTAATGCAGGCATTTAAACAAGTATTTACTCACGTGCTAGCTCTACAAAGACACGAATTTACGAATTTTATCATGATTAATTATACTATTTAATAAATATTCTTATACTTGTGAGATATAAATATATAACCTGAAGAGATTGTCCTAAATAGCACACGAAATTGATAAAACTTTATTTCGAAAACTAAAAATCCGTCATCTTCACTCAGAGGCTCACCATTAATAACTTTTCTCATGAGACAACGATTTTTCGTTTGATGGGACTATTTCGGCAACATTATTCAGCTTGTGATCGTCCATAAATAGGAAGGCAATGTTCGATTTAAAATTGTGAGACAACATTAATTATAACCCGAAGACGTGTTGTGTAGCTTGAAATGAACGGTAGGTCACTGAAGAGTTTTTTTATGAAGGGAATTTATTTATTCCGTAGAAAGTGCAAATGGTGCAGAGAGTTCACATGTCTAGACTTGGAGATGGAATAACAAGAGTTTCATTAAAAGTTAATAATAGGTGACGAAGATAATTTGTATTTTAAAGGGGTTGTGGGCTAGAAAAACTGCCGAATATGGGAAAGTGAAGCCCCAAGGGCATTTACTAACATGAGTTGCATCCAATAAAGTGTACGGTGTGGTGTAATCTTGGAGTGGATCATCGGTCCGTATTTCTTTGAAAAGGGTGATTTGAGAGTTGCAAAGAAGCGGTATCAAAACATGATCAGGGAATTTTTAAGACCGACTATATCGAATAATTCTGATCCCAGATTTCAGCAAGATGAGTAGAATTTCATGAAAAAATATAAAACAAGAGCACTGCTGACGCAACATTTTTGGCAAGCAACTGATATCCAGGTTGGCTGATTTTAACTTGTAACCACGTTCCTCAGATTTAAGAGCTTCAGAATTCTTCCTTTGAGGACGTCTCTAAGTGTGTGTTTACTTCAACAAACCAACGACCCTCGAGCAGGTCAAAACCAATATACGAACCAAGATTCACGAGTTATGGGAATAAATTCTTCGCATAATTATAAACATTGTACACAGAATATCAGATCTTTGTGAGGCGACAAATGGTGGTCATTTGAAGGACATAATTATTCACACGGAATATTTTCCATTTTCCCAATCATGTACTTCATAACTGAGATAGAAAAATAAAGTGCGCATTTTCAAACAAAAAACATTATACATTATTCAAATCAATCCATGATTTTTGCATCACCCTGTATTTCTTATTTCAGCTTCAGCTGGAGAATTTCGTCTTGTAAATGGGAGATTTGTGTGAAGGTAGTTAGCCATGCATAGTATCTTATTACGGCTTTTTAGTCTTTTTTAAAAGTCTTTTTATATTTTATTTCCTTCTCATCTGTTTCTGCTTCTATTTTCTGTAAGTTCAGAGTGAGATGACTCTTTGTATATTTTATTTTACTTCATCTTGTAATTTTTTTTATGTATTTTGTTTCGTTTTGTATTTGTGGGATATGCATTTTAACTTATAGCATTTTTTTGTTGCGATTATAGGATGCATGTAGAACATTGTTTAACTAATTATTCTGTCAAAATTTATATTCAGAATTCATAAATAGTACAGTTAATTTTCTTAATGGTTTTCTTATCTTTGTCTTCATGACTTGGTTTATACTAAGCCATAATTTGACTTTAATCTTCTAAGTATTTTTTTTCTTTTTAGTACTCATTCAGTTACTTGATCTCGTTCTTAAGTGTTTTGTCATATTTATTATTTTTTTTTCCTTTTTCTTTTGTTCTAGGTATTTGACAGCTTAAAATTATATATATAAACTGCTGTTTGTAGAAAATGCAACACCATGAAGGAATCATCAGAATCAAATGAAATTCGCAGCAAATGTCAATTATAGGATATTATGCAAATTAATAAAGTTTCAGAGCCATCGCGCGTGCGCGGCGCGCGCAGCGCCCTCTGAATTGATGCTGAAAGCGTATAAATAAAGTGCTGTAGCGGGACGTTGAAAAAAGTCTATGATTATTTGTTAGTGGCAAACGTTTAGTGAGACCTGAGTATGCCTCCACGACGGAAGAATAAGAAATTCAAGCAACTTACGGAGTTTGAACGAGGGAGGATAATCGGCCTTCGAGAAGGAGGATTTTCCTATCGCGCAATAGCAGCTCGTATGCAGCGGAACAGTTCCACAGTGATGCGAGTTTGGAAGCAGTGGACCGACGAGCACCGAACAACTCGAAAAACAGGCACTGGACGACAGAAGGTGACGTCAGAGCGCGATGATCGACACCTGCTCCGCATGGCGGTGAATGATCGCACAGCTTCCTCCAGGCAGCTGGCAGCACGTTGGTCTACTGCTACAGGTGTACAATTGTCGGCTTCGTCAATTCGTCGTCGTCTGCTGCGCCGTGGATTGCGTGCATGGGTGTCTTTATACAGGATTCCCCTCACGGCGAATCATCGACGGCTGCGTCCGCAGTGGGCTCTTGAGCACAGAGACAGGCGAGCTGATTGGCACCAAGTTGTCTTTTCAGATGAATCACGCTTCAATTTGTGGACCCATGATGGCCGTGTTCGTGTTAGACGTTATGCCGGTCAACGCTGCCTTCCTGAGTGTATTATTGAACGACATAGTGGTCGAACACCCGGAGTTATGGTCTGGGGTGCGATTTCGTATCATGGACGATCCAATTTGATACGAATTGAGGGTAATCTCAATAGCAACAGGTACGTCCGTGAAGTGCTACAGCCCGAAGTCGTTCCTTTCCTTCAAGGCATCCCTGGAGCTATCTTTCAGCAGGATAATGCACGCCCACATGTTGCGCGGACTGTTCGAGACTTCTGTTCAGCACAACGCATGCAACTTCTTCCTTGGCCTGCTTATTCACCGGATATGTCGCCTATTGAGCACGTGTGGGATATGGTTGGTCGGCGTCTCGCTCGTGATCCGCGTCCTGCAGTTTCCAAAGACGAACTTTGGTTGCGCATACAAGCGATATGGAATTCTCTTCCTCAAGCAGATATTCAACATCTGTTTGACTCCATGCCACGTCGTATAGCAGCACTTATTGCAGCGCATGGTGGCTGCACCAAATACTGATTTCGGACGCTTAATTTGTTTCTTTTGTTTTGAAAATTTCATCATTTATTTGTATCAGTACAAGTCGTTTCTGCATTAAATTTCATTTGATTCTGATGATTCTTTCATGGTGTTGCATTTTCTACAAACAGCAGTATATATATATATATATATATAAAGTCTACCGTTTATTCTTACCGTTTGTAAAGTGAAAAGAAATAGTAAATTTTTCATACACTTAATAATATTTATTTTATAATATATTTTCCTTCGTTACTTATGAAATCTTACCATCGGGATGGTAGTTTGTAAGTATAACTTTTCAAAAATGCCTTGTCTTTAGAGGCGAAGACCTCAAATAGTCCTTGATTAACATTATCTCCGGTTTAAAACCATTTTGCAGGGAAATAAACAAGAGGTAGAGGGTACTTGGCTTGAGGAGTTTGGTGGATGTGACAAAAATTCGAAATCTAGGTCTGTGATTTTGTGACGAATCGCCAAAGTAGCATGTAAGTTTGGGCATTATCATAATGTCTTTCATATTAAACATCACCAGCCTCTTTTTTTTCTGTGTTTTTTTAAATCATCCATTTGCTGACAGTATTTCTCAAAATTGATCTTTCTGCTAGGTTTCGAAAGCTCAAAATGTATTAGCTCTTGGACATGCCACCATATACAAAAAGTTCTCTTATTCAAGTTCAATCTCGATGTAAAGGTTAAGGGGACAGATAGTCTATGCTGTTCTTTTCCTTACCATGTATTCCAAAATATTATAATGTACAGTAAATATCCTTTAATGTATGAAAAATCTTGTATTTTCTTTCACTTCACAAGCGGCCAGAACTTTCCGGTAGACCTAATATATATATATAGGTCTACCGGAAGTATAAGTATATATAACCATATTACAATCAAAATTTAAATATATTTATAAAAACATTTTAAATAAAAAAAATATCACAAAATGCAACCATTTAATTTGAAAAAACAGTTTAACTGAAAATTAACATGCAATTCATGTTACATAAATAAATATGAAGGCAAAATAGGGGGAAAGAATAAAGATACTTTTTTACATGTTTCTTGTGGAAAAACTCAAAATTACTAATTTTTGGGTAGTTTGGGCTTTTATCACTGCTTTTAATCTTGATGACATTGAGTTAACCAAATTTTGGTTACAGAAAATGGAATTTCCTGCTACTCTTCCAAAAGAACTCTTCTGAGATCATCCTTATTTTTTTATGTCTTGTTTCTTAATTTGTCTATCAAGGTATTCCCATAAGTGTTCAATGGGGTTAATATCGGGTGATAGTAGAAGGGTTTTGATTGATTTTTGAACATTCCATAGCAGCCATTCTTGTACAGTTCGAGCTGTATGTTTTGATCATTATGTTGCTGAAAGATAAACGGTTTCTGAAGTCCTAATTTTACAGCTCTTTGACGTAGATTATCTCTTAAAATATTCAGATAAATGTATTGACTCATTACTCTATCAATTATTGCTAAATTGTCTACACCAGCATCTGACATACAACCCTAAGCAATAATTGAACCACTACCATGTTTAATAGTTTCTCTCATATTCTATGGTTCCAGCTCTATATTTGCTTTTCTCCACTTGTTTGGATGTTCATCTGATATATAGAGGGTGAGTTTACTATCATCTGAAAAATATTACAAAACGCCAGAAAATCTGGTCCTGTTTTACTTCCCTTTTGGAAAGACAAGCCTTTTTTCAGGCTTAAATTTGCTTACGACCGTTTTTTTCTCGCATGTTCCGACCACGTAATGGAATTCATATATATATATATATATACATTCAAATGATTTTGAGTTTTGTATGAAATGTGAATTGTTTTTTACAAAATGATCACCTTAAAACTGCATTATATCTACTAAATTTCTCACATTTTCAATGAACAAACCAAAAATCCCCTTTCTTATATTCCTCAGCATTTTAGCCAGTCACCATGATTCAGATCAATAGAAATGTGCTAAAAACGATTTTGAAACACATTAAAGGCATAATCATCTCACACATAAAGATCGAATTCGAACTTTATAGTTCATCGGTCTCTCAGACTATTTCGAAAACACCAAAAATTAAAGCCGCCATGTCCTCCCAAGGCTGGCCTCACAGTGACCATAATATTCGTTCGATCGCAATCAAAATGGCTGACGACGTTTTCGCGCTTTCGTTAAAGTACCTTAATGATTGCTAATCCGATAATTAAGGCAAAGCTAATGACGCAGTAAAACGAATATTTCCGCGATGCTCATTACACTGTGAACATGACTCTATAATCATGCTGTTCGTATCTTTCCGTGAGTATTTCGGAAGTTTACCTATCGATATCGGGAGAAATTTCTTTGCATATTAAGTTGGGAAGAGTGTGATTCTGAGTTAAATTAGGAGCATTTATTAAAAGAATCTATTCTGTCAACACATTGTACCGCAAAGTAACCAAAGCTATTTAACGCTCGAATTAAGAGACAGGCAATATTGTTGGTATTAAGGCACAGGTAATTTTATTCCCTGATAGCTCCCTTTCGTATGCATGTCATCAAATCTTCCTCTTAAAGTAATTGAATTTTTCTAAGTATGTCTCATTATTTTTATGTTTATCGGATTCTTCATCTTTTTTTATTGAACAATTATTACGTGTTAGCAAAATATGCATCCGAGGAATTCATATTCAATTCGTTAAACTGTGATTTTTTTTATAAGAGTATTTTTAACTCTTTCTTTAAACTCTTCAATAGCAGCCTTTCTAGAACATACATTAGTGGTCACTTTGTATGTGTGAGGAACACGATTGACTTTTTTATCATTTGATGCAATTTGTTTCCGGCTTTAGGAGTGGATAAGCACAAAAATAATTCTGAACAAAAAATTTAATTTGAAAATGAACTGTTATTTATGGAAAATTGAAAATCAAATATTGATTTGTTAAAGATTTGTAGCTGGTATTTGAAGACGGCTATAAAATATTATGAATGTTCATTTATTATTAAATTACAAAATATCGGTTTTGAGATATTTATGTAAAAATAAGAAAGTCATGAATAGAAAAAAATGAAATGAAAAATACATATATTGAAATATACATAAAAGAAGAAAAGCCACAAGGGAAACGAATCCACAGTGTTTAAGAAATCTCTTTAACCCTATTTTAAGACCATTTATTACTAGTAATGGTTCACCAAAATATTTTCAATACTGATATCAATTTCAGAAAAAAAAAATATTGAGCGTGAAGGGGGATAGGGAAATACGTTTACCTCTAACCTATTGGCTGCTCCTGAAAAGATAGGGGTTATGCTTTCTATTTCCTTTTATATTGCACAACATGTATAAAATATACTATCTAAACACCATTCACAACCTATGAAAAATCATAAATTACATGATTTATTTACATAGATGGCGATGAAGTTTTAAAAAAATATGCTTATTAATTTCCATAAAATTTCAAAAAAACAATGATCAAAACATAGTGTAATACTGCAAGATTTGCAAACATATCTTGTTTTTGTATCAAGATTGATGATAGGTATATCTCATAGGCCATATAAATTATTAAATAAAACAAGAAAAGGTAACTTGGTTCGTCCTCGTGTGGGTAGTCTATCGTGAAAATAAAAATCTCACTCACACTGCAAGTGTGCTATCCGTTTCCACTGTGTAATCCTCGTTACTATGTGCGTATGTACTTACACTTTTAAGATTTCATCAGCCTCCATATTGATTAATATGAATAACATTTGAATTTTATTCCGGTGTTAATAACTATTTTCTCATAGAACACATCAAAATCAAAATTAGTTGTTACAAATAATCGATCGGTGTATTTTTGGATATTTCCCAGATTATTTATAGAATACTACAAAATTTATGCACATTCGGCGTAATAATAATATAAGCATACATGGCACATTTTTATTTCATTCAATAATCCTCAGATTCTAAAGAAAAGCTTATAAAAATCTCAATTTCCTCACTTCAGAATGCTAGATCGCTTTTGCAAGTTAGCACAAGGTTTAAAAGCGATTATCGAATTGTTCGAAATACCCGGTTCCATCAGATATACTGGCTCTATTCAGCATATCAAAATCTGGAATGTTTACCCCCGGGCTCAGAAAAAAGATATTCCTTTTAATGGAGAACTCAGCGTAATTTCTCTATACCACATCGCTCCCATCATGGATACGCGAAAAAGAGTAGCTTTCCTCCAAGAAGAAATCGAAGAAATGTCAGAAGAAAGAAGGAATGGAGAAAAAATTAAAGTAAAAATCGTCAACTCAATAATGTTCCACGAGCAAATTGTACCAGTAGGCATCTTTTATGCATGAAGCTTGTTTAACAAACGCTAGTAGCATTTAGAAAGTTCAGGTTAGGACTAGAAAAGTAAAAACAGACTTCTCTGCATAAGAAATTTTTTTTTATCATGGAGAATATACGGAAACAGGGGAAGGAATAAAAATAAGGGAAGAATAAATAAATATATCTGGAACATCTTCCTAAATGCTTCAGAAAACTCTTGAAAAGAGTAGGAGTTCTTTACTTGTTATATTCTGGACTCAAACCGGCATTGGTATTATTTATTTCTTAAGCACAAGTTATTTCTAAAGTGTAAGAGTGTGACTGTGCATTCTCGGCTTTCCTTCTTTTTTTGTGTGAATAGTTTGAAAAGTAACATCAAAGGGAAGTTACATTTTTTCCCATTTTGTGTGTGTTTCTGAACTTTTTAAAGAGTGTTTTTTGCATAAAATTATTACTGTCGAATCCAGTTTTTGATTAAATCTTAAGTATCTTAACAGATAAAATACTACTCCCTTGAAAAAGAAGATTTATCATGAAATAAATATATTTATTTTTGAGCTTCAATAACTATTAAAGAACTTTTTAATTCTCATTAAAAAAGTTTTTTATTGTGGTTCTCATATCATTTTCCTTTCCCCTGATATATTAAAATGTGGTTTCAATTTCAATCATCATCATCTTCTTTTTTTTTGAAGGGGGGGGGGGGTCATGCCTTTTAAAAAATATTATTTTTTGAAAAAAATAAAATTTCTTATGCCTTTAAAAATGTGATGTGACTTAAAGAATAAGTTTTGTGTAAAGATCTTATCTGTAAATTAGTAATTTTAGTAAATATATTTATAGATATTTTATGCATGATATTATTCACAAAGTAAACTTATTGTAATATAAATTTAAAAATAAAATCATTATTACTACCCCAAACATAGAAACTTCATGTCCTAAAATTCTTACATTACGATTGTTTTATGTAACATATAAATGTGGAATAAAATCTAGATTCGTTAAGGAATGCAATTTTTTAAAAATGGTAAAATACAAAAGTAAAATACACCAAATTTAATTACTTTTCATGATATTTCGATTATAAATTAATTATAAGCATAATAATGTGAAACCGTGAGGAAAAGTTGTTAGATAAACGTTATCTGATAAAATCTGAGATGTATTTATTGTACTCTTAAAACACTAAAATACTTTTCTATATTTTGAATCCATAGCTTATTACAATGGGAAATAGATTATGTATATTTAAAAATGTGTTTAGCACTAGATGATTTCAAATTTTATTTTAATGAGGTGATAATTAATAAAGAAATTTTGTGATAATTATGTAAATTGCAAGTTTTACTCGGTTTTATCTTTTCTAAAAATGAAATGTTGATCTCGCTCTTCAGGTTGGAGTGCAGTTTGTGAATCTCCAAAAATTTTCTGAGATATATATTGGAATGCCAACAATTTTATAATAAATTACTGAATGAAACTGTTTTTTGCTGATAGGATTCGAAGAGATTTTAATAAAAATACTAAATAATATGAAAATGAAACTAAAATATCTATTTTATCTATGTAGAAAAACATGATAAAATAGATATTTTAGATTCATTTCATATTATTTTCACAAAAAAACATGATTATTCAAAATATAATATAAATTAATAACGAAGAAAAAACACCAATACAATAGCATGCTGTTAGTATCACAGTGCTGTTCTCGTGCTGGTGTTCTGATATCTGAGTTGTACATTTCTACTTCACAAAACTCCTTATACTGCCACTTTGAAGAATCCGATTGGTTAGCTTCTATACGTCATTGATTGGCATCATAAGGGTGGAGTTACGGGAATTTGCATGACCGTCTTCCAGTAAACTACAACAATGAAACAGGATAAACAAAATATTCAGAAATTGCCGATTAGTATGATTTACTTTTTTTTATGGTTTTCATCATAGAATTTTAACTTGTTTCACCTACCCTTCCTTTCGTGAAAAAAATATTTACACCACTCCCTTAGTGAAAGAAATTATATCCCACCTTGACTTAAAATTACTCACCTCCTTATTTCAGAAAAAAAAAAAAATCACCGACTCTCGTTCTAGAAATCAGTAAAGTAGTTATGAATTTTCAGAAATCTAATAAACATTTAAAATTATACTCCCGAAAGACATAAAAAAAAAGTAATCATCTAGAATAATTTTTACCATCTTTCAAATGAGTTTTATTCCATGCAATTATAAAAAAAATAATCTAACTTTGAAATGACAGCTAGGAGGTTCCTTAAAATTAACATAACACTACAACATTCCAAGTGGTGTGTTGGCAGGAAACTTAATCTTGCCGTAGTCTGTCCAAAATTGTATATATAAGCTTTGTTAATCGAGACGGAACATACACAGACACTCTCAGATGTTCCGTATGATGCTGCAGTTCGTTCATGAATTTGTCAAAAAAAATATTGGGAAGAAAGCTATTGTATACCTATACATGGTTTTAATGTAGAATGGTCTTTTTAAAAGACCTTTAGAACTATTTGTTGAAACATTTTCTATTATTTTTGTATGACTTAATCTTATCAGCATTCTTTTGAGAATATATCCCATAAGGGGAGGGGCAGTTGATCCTCAATTCCTCTCAATTAGCCTCGAACCAAAAGAGCACTTCTTAGATCAAATCAATGTACCCTGGTGGGTGGCAACAACCCCGTAGAGAATCACCGGTTCTGCATAATAACGAACGATATACTATCAGGCATATTGTTTGATCCACCTATATAATCGGGGTATGCAAGTTTGACTTACCTTTTAAAATTGGTACATTTTTTCTTTAAGAGAAAGTAAAGATTTTAAGGGATTTCCTATCAATTTCACATTATGAGATCTTAAACATGTAAAAAGAGATAAAATATTTTAAATACGAGCTTTTTTACACATCTATTTCGATCTATAAATTCTTACATTAGTTTAAAAAATAAAAACAGAAGAGTTTTAAGATTTCATGAGTTTCAACACATACATAAAGGATGAAACATACCGAATTTAAATAAAAATAACTATGAGAAAATTATCTTTTACCTTCTAATACCTTTAAAGAAAATATTAATTATCTTCTTTTCCTCCTGAAAGTTTTTTAATATTTCTATATTGCTACATTAAAGCTACATTTTCATAAAAAAAATTCAAACTAAATTATAAAGATATATTAACCAACTTTAAACAAAATTCGATATAAATAAAAAATAAACTTTTGTAAGTTATTCCAGTATAACATGTGGAATAAATTCTTACAAAATCAATTTTTCGAAAGATAATGCTTTTTAAATTAATGATTGAAGCAAAAACATCCTGAAAATAAGTAAATTTTTCTTCTCACTTTTATCATTATGAAGTAACACTAAATTATTAATAGCAGAAAAGTTTCCTTTTACCTTTAACTTCGAATCTAAACAGCCCCAGGAAATCTCACGTCACTCTTTTCTCCCAAAATTAACACATCGACGTTAAACAGAAAATTTCGCAATCAACCAAAGCTAACTGATAAACAGTTCTCTAACCTGACTCTTGTTCCCATTCTCTACGTCATTTAAATTGCGTGAGTTGCTGAAAGTAGTCATTAAAAGTAGGCTGCAAAGCACTCACTGACAGACGTCCCCGAGAGTCGTGGCCCACCCCTTGTCACCTAATCGAAGAATACGAAGTTCCAGGCGTAACCCCATGATTTTAGTGTCAGGAACATCTGTCCTGTATCTCATCTGGTGGTCACTGGAAGTTAATAGAACTCGTCCTACGTGCTGCATTACAATCAGTCCTTTCTAGTCTTTTGGCAGGCCGGATTAGCCGTCCATTGCAGCTGACCTCTTTTGGCACTAAGTTTCCGAGAAGAATTCTTCCTCTTACGATTGGAATGTCCAATGGACGAGAAACGATTAATATTAAAATTTCCTGATAACTCGGAAATGTTCTACTGCGTGTTGGATATATCGGATACTTTGTGTCTTGACATTGTTTAATTCGGAAACCGAATAATTATTGTATTGCAAAGAGTGATTTGTTAAATGCAATGGTTTAAATATTTTTGGATGTAGTTAAATACTATTTTATGGAAATCGATACAAGAAAATATTGAATGTTTAGGGAACATTATTTATTGTAACGGGGAAATAAACTGATCTGATTATAAAACAAATTACTAATTTATTAGCCTTAAATGTGAATTAATATTTATATGATTAAGATAGTAACAGTATTTAGATCTTCCAATAGGTAAATTTTAAATTTAAGACTAATTTTTAATTCCTATTTAGTAATTTTATTGCAGTGCTTCGTTAACTTTTTTGGTCTTTGTTTATTAAAGTTTGAATTTTTGAATGTTAGCTTATAATTTAACATCAACTACAAAAAATAATGTACTCCTTTTGAAAATGTAATAAATCGAAATTCTCAAAATAAGTTTGTTTTCAATATATATTTTTTAATCTGCATGAAATAATTTACTAAGTGTAACCAAATAATTGAGCAAAATTTTGACGAATGTTCTTTTTATTGTTAAGGATTTTTTTTTAAGTGGTAAGACTTTTCTTATAAATGAATGCTTTATTATTTCTTATAAATGAACGGTAAAAATATCCTATTCTGAACACCAATGCGCGTATGAACGTTTGTACGGAATCCCACGGATTTTAATTTTTATCTATCGTCGTAGTGGATAAATGATTACGATAGATAAAATTTTATCTATCGTAAACATTCCACATGGATAAATGAGCTTATTTCATACTAAGTTTAAGTAATCTTCATATTTTCAATGAAAAGCAACATAAGTCATATTTTAACAGTACGATATATTTTTGTATCTGTTTATACAAGGAATCATCAATAGTGTATTTTTTTTTTTTTTTTTTTTTGCTTTTGTAAGTCATGTCACCTTCTGGCACATCTTAACACTCCAGTGCATAGTATAGACATTTGGCAACACATATTGTTATATACATATTGTTAGCAACATATGTAAACACTTATCGTAAATACAAGCTCTAATAAATATTACTCAACCACAACATGCATAAAATAAGATAAAAATATAAATTTAAGTTTTTAATTCTGTAAATTATCAGTAGATAACAATAACGATTCTGTTTTGAGAAATGTGTTTGTTACTTCCTAAATATAATTTCAAAACAGAAAATGTTCTACTAAAATAACAAAATTCATCAAAATAATTGCTTTTTCATGTTAAAAATATTAGTACTAAAAGAGCCATTGATTTTTTTACATTCTTTGGGTACTTGATCTTATTTGATTGCAGAGTTAGTTACAAAATTGGTTAAGTTTATTGGTAGCCATTTGACAACACCATGCAGGTATGGTCAAAACATTATATTTACTATTTCTGCTCGTTGTACTTAAAACTGTATAAGTACATAATATGGTTGAGATTGAATTCAGTAGGATTTTATTTTGCCAAATTTCTATTCATTTTAATTTATAACAAACCTAAATGATGAATGTAGTTCATTTTATTGATGCTGATGAAGAAAAGAAAATATTGACAGAAAAATTTTGGAATGCTTTGTCAAGTGGTAGTGAAGAATACGATGTTAGTGATTTGGATCTCACGATAGATTCTAATATAATTTTCAGAAATTTAGATAATATCGATTGCTCTGAGGATGATCTATTTATTAGGATGAAGATGTTTTTATAAATATACACATGCAGGTCTTGATCCCTTAGATAGCTTAATTGTAAGGTACAAAATAAATATACGAAGTAAGAAGTAGTATTTTCGTAATTCTTATCATTTAGTTGATCTTGCTGACCTAAACACTCGCTTATTATCCATACGTTAAAATAAGTAAATTGGGAGGACAGCTATGAAAATGAAGCTTTCATAATTTTGAGTATATTTGGTTGAATCCTTGTGGTCTTATAGTCCGACTAAATCAACAAAACGAGATGTACTACAATTGAGAGCAGAAAAAGCCACCACCTAAAGGAAGGAAATCTGTTTCAACAAGAAACCCTCTTGTAACAGATCGGTTTGATAAAATTGACCATTACCCCGTGCTTATTGAGAACAAACAACGTTGCAAAATGTCATATCAATAGGTTTTAATAGAATAAAATGCACCAAATGCGATGTTCCTCTATACTTGAATAAAAACAATCGTTTTACACATATTAACATTTAATATAAAATAAATTTCATTAATTACATGATTTTATCTCTAATTTCTATGAAAAGCTGTAATACATAATGTGTCTATCTATAAGTAAACTTAACAAACTATTTAATTTAAAACTATTGAATTATTCTGTTTCTGTTTATATAATTATAAAAATTCCCCGTATTTATGAGAAATTCAAAGCTATTTTTCATTCTAACCCACCCATTTAAATCATATTGAAAAGATTATGTAGTTATTCTATACTTAAATATCATATTCGGTTTTAATATTTGTGCACCATATCTCATCATATATAAATATATCAAAGATTATAAAAATTAAAAAATATGTACGTAAACATTTTTGACATTAATAAATAGGCACATAACAAAATGTCAGTTGATGTGCGTTGCTGCATACTGTAGGCAATTGACGCATTTTAGTTTTTTGTAAAAAAAAAACCTAGTAAAACATAAAGTTTATTTTTTAAAAATATTTTTATTAACTAACACTGTAATAGAAATCAAATATATATATATATATATATATATATAAATACTTGAACAGTGCACTCCAACAGAATAATACCTATCCAATGATTTTTTTTCGAAAGAATAGCGATTTTTAATGTCTTGCGAATTAAAAAAAAAGCAAAGTGCATTTTATTTCTATTGAGCAAAATGTAACCGTTAAATATTAATTGTGATGTCAATATGGAACTGCCTGAGTAAAAAAGAAGTAAGCAATACGAGCAATGTAAATAAATTAAACCACTAACAACATAATTTAGTTTGCCTATTGCGAATAATCATTTACCAACGATTAGTATTACGGAAGCTGTTAAAGACATCCCATTCTTTTGGGCTACTGATTACGTACTAAGCTAATATGTTTTTATGTTTTGATACATTTCATTAAATGCAGTTTTTCGATGGTTCTGCAAAAAATATTATTGTATAACTCTTAAATCTTTCAATAATATTTACTTGAAGTTAAATAAAAATAATAGATATATACCAAGAAATTTTAAGGCTTATGAAATTAGAAATTTCATGCATGGGACTTTTCCAAATATATATATATATATATATAGTTATATATGCAAAACTGCAGCTTCTTCATTTTGAGTCTATTCTAATGGTTATGTTGGCGGAATCGACAGAGCAAGACTTTATTCCACGAAGATATATTTTATTAACGATTTGGAACATCTTCTTAATGCAGATATCACATTTACATGGAGGCGTGACTTCATAACAAAGTGCAGAGTGGTGGCATTTCAAAGACGATGTAGCTAACAAAAGCGAGATGTAAAGAAAAGTGTTTAGAAAAGATTGCGTTAGTGTTTAAATGCCGGAGGTTCGGGAAGAGTAACCCCCAATGCCGTTTAATAAGGTAACAGTTACAGTTACAACATGAGACGTTGGTTGGAAGATTAATTTCATTAGAATAATGAAATGGATTATTGAAATAAATTAAAAGAAAGTTAAAAAATTAAAAATAACAAAGTTCTTAAGTACGACATTATTCTCTCTCTCTCTCTCTCTCTCTCTCTCTCTCTCACACACACACACACACACAAACACACACATATATATATATATTTGAAACTGACTAAACATATATCAAAATAAAAACTGTAAATGAAAAAATGTACAGTAGTAGTATTTAAGATAAATGTGATCTTAATTATCTTTTTAATTATCTTAAAGATCTTTTTGGAATAGTAATAATTGTATACCATTTTTTAGAAATGCTTTATATGTTTACTTTCTACGTATTGAATATTATGTATAAGTGCATTAGTAATTTATAACAATTTGATTCAATTTTGCAAAATTTATTTTTTAACTGATAATATTTTTTGTCTAAAATTAGTTTAAAATGAATATAATATAAAATTTTATAAATTACTTATACTAATAAATTTTGAAATGTCTTTAAAAGTCTTTAATTGTTATATAGACTTTTATTGAGTTTATTTATTATTTAACAAGTTTTAATCCTAACATTTGAATATAGATAGAATTACTGGTAATTAATTTTTCTTATTGCTGGGTAATTTAGCTTTCACTATCATATTGTCACTTATTTGTAAATGAAACTTCTAGTATTTACTTATTTCTTAAGTAGAACTCTTTTTATGGTGTTTTTATCATTCTTTATCTGTTTCGAAATCTATAAATTATATATTCAGATTATTATGTTTGTTATTCCTTTCTAATTATTTTAAGGAATTGTTGAAATTTCCCTTTCTGTTATAATTTTAGTTGTATGTTTTGTTGGTTCTTGGCTCTTTATCTGTTTTAATTGAAAAGTAATTGCTGATTTACAATGATTGTAACCTATGATTACATGTGCAACTACGCAGAAAATTCCACAGCATATGACAGTTGTCTTATAAATATAATTTAATATTTCATTTTTGTTACTTTTGATAATATAACAACTTTTTATCTTTAATAGACTCATACCTTTTTTGATTAAGTATATAATTAATTTTTTTTTGAATATTACTACACAAACACAAATATATATATATATATATGTGTGTGTGTGAGTGTGTGTGTGTGTGTGTGTGTGTGTGTATAATTCACATCTTTCTTTTTATTTTCAAGAAAGGATGGCGTGTTGTTCTTGGAGTACTAATTACCTGTGATTACGCCCTCTGTTCTAATGAAGTCTGCTTCACTTGTCAGAAACTTTGTTTTAGTTTTTATTATATTAAATCCTTTCGCGTATATATTTTTTCCATAGCCATAATTTGTTTGGATATTTTCATATAATTAGAATATTAAACTCTTATTCATTTGTGAATTTATTAATTTATCTTTAGTATTTTAGATATATTCCCATATTATCTTATAATGTCTGAAACGGCGAAAGTCGCATAATAAAATTTGTATCACCTCTCACCCTTGGTCGTTAGCCAGCAATGGCTTTTTGACTTGCTTAGTCTCATTCTTGTTGTTTCGTATAGTTTTTCTATTTCGAAACACTATATTTTAAATTTCTTTTAACGAGTATTTCATAATTTTTGTTTATATATATACACACACACACACATATATATATATGTGTGTGTGTGTGCGTGTGTGTAATTTCCACAATTTTCGTATTTAATAATATTATTTCTCAAAGAAATATTGGGGGATAATGTAATATTTTGCATAATTCATATAATTAAATGAAGCTGTGACTAAAATTATTTTTTCTGTTTGACATATAACGTTTAAATTTCATAAATAAATTGAATAAACAGGCGGAACCAAACTTCAAAAAAGTGAATGAAGCGAATTAAATTAAAGCTTTTTTCTCATCCAAATCTTAAAGTAGATATATATCTTACTCACATTGACAATTATTTGTTAAAAGCATAATATTTCTACTAATAAACATGTAAAAAAAATTAACTTTATTGATATACTAAAAACTATTTTCAACCACGCAATTATTATATCACATTTTTCATAAAAATATTCCCATTTCTGAGAACTTTAGAAAAATATTTGAAAACATTTTTTTTTCTTCGAATTAATGACAGTTTTATGGAAAAAATTCCTTCAAAGAACTTTAATATCAAGAAATATTTATTAGCAAACATTTTTTTTTTTAATATTGACATTAAGGAATCCCAATGTATTTGAATTTCAAAGAAAGAGAAAGGTAAACAATCACACAATAATATAGATTGTCAACTGGATTTATTAAAATATTTTTCAAAGAATGAATTTAAGACATATTTCTTCGATTAAATTTTTATTAATGCATTTCATTTTTAAATTTACCCCAAAAACATATTATGGAAAAAAATGTTTATATTCCTGTTCTTAAAACTTTATTAAAAATTACGTTCAGCATATTTATCCTTTCACAAGTTTTCGAAATATTTGCATGTACATATAACCGACCTGAATATGACGGTAAAATTACATCATACTTATTAAACTGTAATTCATAGAAATGATTATTTGAAAATTATATTTATGGAAATCTATTTGTGGAAAGGTGAAGAAAAACCTCAAATAATTATTGCATTAATTTTTAAGTAATGTAGCACTGTATTAATATATGTGTTTTATGGCAATTAAATTTTATGGTGTATAATTACCTTCTGACAAACAGAAATTGTTTCGACTTGTTATCAGCTTGTTTTCTTATTTTATCACTTTAAAAAAATTCACAAAATTTTAGCATAAGAGAGTTATCATTTTTATATTATTGATTTTGATTTTATTATTCGTCGCGCATTTTTGTATTTCGACTTTAATGTAATTACTTTTCTTCTTTTTCGGATAGCATAATTTTCTGCTCTAGCTTGATTTGTAAAGATTCAGTTTCGTAAATTTATTTGCCTAGCAAACTGAAAAGACATAAGATAGCAATATATATATAAGTGTTCAAAATTAAGAGAATTTTCTGATTTGGTTTAATATCTCTTGAACTGCTGAACATATGTTAATGAAATTTGGTTTGTACATTGAGGTGATATAATACAAAAAAAAATCAACAGTTATAATTCACACGCCTTATCGCGCGTAACACTAATTGGAGTCACAAGGTATGAACATCAGTTGCAGAATTGATCAAAAAATAAGTTAATAAGGGGTATAGTCCACTCTTACAGCTATTCAGGACTTGCACCCTAATTTTATGCTGGAAATAAGGGAGTTTTTGAGTTCCTGTGGCAATTGGTTGCACTCGTTCAGCAACGCTATTTTTAGGTCTTTGATGATTCCAGGAAGAGATTTGCGAATTACAATTACCCACCACTGAGCGTCCCATGCATGCTGCATAGGATTGTGATCCAGAAATCTGGTTGACAAACCCATTCCATGAATATCCTCACTTTCCGTAAACTCGTTATCCAGATGTGCTCTATATGGCTTCGCGTAGTCATTCAGTAAAATGAAATGAAGATTGAATGTACCCATGAAAAGTCAAGAATAGAGCTCCAAGACCTCATCTCTATACTTCTCAGCAGTCGCAGTGCCTCTTTCAAAGTTATAGAGGTGTGATTGGCGATCCATTAGGATGAACATTGTTTTCTTAAATTAGTCCAACAACAATACAACTATTCTCCGAATTAAAATGATTCTATTTTCAACCCAACAACGTACAAGTAACAATACAAGAAGTAAAATCTTAAGAAAACCTAATACTCTCTTCTAAGTATAAAAATCATTTGTTGCGTTTTCGACTTTGGGCGAATTTGGGGAATTTTGTCATTAATTTTTAACTGTTATGTTTATTGATACAACTATGGGTCCAATTTTCCTTTTGGAAATCACTTTTTACTTGATCATGTGTGCGATGATGATGACTTTTGTATGAATGTTTACCTTATTTGATTAAAATCATTAGATTTGTCTCGATTGTAGAGATAGTTAAGAAATATATTTTACCGAACCTTGCGTGAAACTCAGGCGTAAAAGATTTTTTGTTATAAGAGAGCAAAGTAGTACCATCTCCAATGACAGGAAAAGACACTGAGAAACAAAAACCAAAGGAAGGCTATTCCTGTATTGCTCTCAATTATGGTATATAAAGTCTATTAAGATTTAGGGCTTGATGCTGAGTTAAAGCAAGGGATGGAATCAAAGAGTTTGAAGCCAGAAAATAAAAACAAAAGCTGAAATTCCTATCGGTTAATCTCTGGCTATTTTCAAATTTTTCAAATTCTATGATGCTTTAAAAATAAAAGTCACACTGGCTGATCTGCCATTTAATTAGGAATAATATAATTTTTTCAAGCAAGTAAATAAATGAGACCAACTGAGACTATTAAAATTAATTTCCCTACAATGTCTGTGTTGATAGTACTTTGGTACGACAATAAACGGCGATGTTTTGTTTCCTTTAATCGCGACAATTGAAATCCCCTTGGGGGCACATACCTCAATTGCTAAAGCTGGAGGCAACTACTTCGAGAGGTTCGTACTTCGGTACGATAATAAACGGAGAAGTTTTGTTCGCGTTCGTCGCGACATTTCAGTGCAGATCGCGTGACAATTGAAATCACCTCTGGGACACTTTCTTGAAGTGCTAAAAATAGAGGAAACTGACTCACGCCTGATTTGCCAATTCTTCAGCTTGTTGGTTGTCAGCCAGTTTTATTCCCGGAAAGAGGGATTCTTAACAGTAGAGCTCGACAAGATGTCTGTGCGCATCCAAAATACTGTAGCCCCAAGGTACCTGACCTATAGGTGCATGTGTATCCTGAAGATCGGTTGGCGCTGTTAAGTTTTTCGACCGAGTGCCCTCATATTCCAAATCCATTGTTCACTATGGGAGGAAGGGGGGGTGGCTGTTCAAATTATGTCCTATATGAAACAACGAAAAGAAGTTAAAACGCAAGGGATGAAAAAGAAATTATTTATATGCAGAAAATTACCCTTTGGCACCTCAACATTTGTTCTAAAGAATTGAAACCATAAGAATAGAGATCGAAGTTATAAAGTTTACCATCAGAAAAAGTGATGAAATCTTATTCAATTAAAAAGTTGAAGAACTGTTATGATTTCAGGTAGAGAACTGTTAATTTTCTTAAAGAATCTGTGTTCAAATATACTTATTTTTTCATGAATATCTTTAAAAATGTTTTTTTTTTATTCTCTGTTTGAGAATCAATGCCTTTCCTTATAATTCACTACAATATTCGCGGCTTATTTTGAAAACTTATTCAAATTTTTAGTAAGAATTCTATATTAATATTTTTACATAATTTTCATTTTTTCCACTGTTGTTTGATTTTAAAGATAATAGAAATGTCTTTATAAATATTTTCATGTTGTTATTTTTGTTCAACAAAGTATATCACAAATCATTTAATTTTTTTTATAAATTCTTGAAATTATTATTGAATATATCTTTAATAAATTTCGAAAAATTTAAGAGTATATTTTTTGTTTGACTATAATTTTAGTAATATTTCAATTATGACAATATAGAGATTGAATATAATAATTAAAAAATATTTTATGCTTTCAATCCTAATAAATTTAATAATGTTAAGACAATTTCGCAAAAGTAAAATATTCAGGCAAGGACATTAGATATTTTCGAATAGGTGCAAATGCTTCAAAATTCCTAAAAGAAAAAAAAAAGTTCGTAAATAATAGATATTGAAATAAATTTATCAAAAAAACAGATTATATCTGATACATCTAAAATAATTAGGAAAAAAATATTCATACTGAAAACTTTTATATGTTTTAAAACCTTAAAAATTACGCATATATATATATATATATATATTTATGTGTGTGTGTGTGTATACGTGCGTGTGTTAAATATTAATACAAAGGAGGAAGGATTCCATTTATCTAGAATTATGGCGACTAATTAGATGCAATTGGAAATTTGGTTTTACAAATGAAAAGTAATAAAATGAATAAAATTGGGTTTCCTCATTATATAGTTTAAAATGGCTCATAAGTCTCAATAAATAATGTAAAATACAATGCATTAGAATCTGTTGGTAGCGATGTAAAAATATGTTATGTGCTTACATTTACATTGTTGTATATGAATGCTTATTATATCTTTCTTTCCTGTAGTAAATAATTTCTGAAAAAGTATTAGAAAAATATTATAAATGTTTATGTACGTAATATTATAAGCATCTGTTTCTAGAATGAATTATTTTGGAAAAAGGGAAAGGGAAAAGAAATGAATATTTTTTAATATATATATATAGTTATATATATATATATAATATATACTGCTGTTTGTAGAAAATGCAACACCATGAAAGAATCATCAGAATCAAATGAAATTTAATGCAGAAACGACTTGTACTGATACAAATAAATGATGAAATTTTCAAAACAAAAGAAACAAATTAAGCGTCCGAAATCAGTATTTGGTGCAGCCACCATGCGCTGCAATAAGTGCTGCTATACGACGTGGCATGGAGTCAAACAGATGTTGAATATCTGCTTGAGGAAGAGAATTCCATATCGCTTGTATGCGCAACCAAAGTTCGTCTTTGGAAACTGCAGGACGCGGATCACGAGCGAGACGCCGACCAACCATATTCCACACGTGCTCAATAGGCGACATATCCGGTGAATAAGCAGGCCAAGGAAGAAGTTGCATGCGTTGTGCTGAACAGAAGTCTCGAACAATCCGCGCAACATGTGGGCGTGCATTATCCTGCTGAAAGATAGCTCCAGGGATGCCTTGAAGGAAAGGAACGACTTCGGGCTGTAGCACTTCACGGACGTACCTGTTGCTATTGAGATTACCCTCAATTCGTATCAAATTGGATCGTCCATGATACGAAATCGCACCCCAGACCATAACTCCGGGTGTTCGACCACTATGTCGTTCAATAATACACTCAGGAAGGCAGCGTTGACCGGCATAACGTCTAACACGAACACGGCCATCATGGGTCCTCAAATTGAAGCGTGATTCATCTGAAAAGACAACTTGGTGCCAATCAGCTCGCCTGTCTCTGTGCTCAAGAGCCCACTGCCGACGCAGCCGTCGATGATTCGCCGTGAGGGGAATCCTGTATAAAGGCACCCTTGCACGCAATCCACGGCGCAGCAGACGACGACGAATTGACGAAGCCGACAATTATACACCTGTAGCAGTAGACCAACGTGCTGCCAGCTGCCTGGAGGAAGCTGTGCGATCATTCACCGCCATGCGGAGCAGGTGTCGATCATCGCGCTCTGACGTCACCTTCTGTCGTCCAGTGCCTGTTTTTCGAGTTGTTCGGTGCTCGTCGGTCCACTGCTTCCAAACTCGCATCACTGTGGAACTGTTCCGCTGCATACGAGCTGCTATTGCGCGATAGGAAAATCCTCCTTCTCGAAGGCCGATTATCCTCCCTCGTTCAAACTCCGTAAGTTGCTTGAATTTCTTATTCTTCCGTCGTGGAGGCATACTCAGGTCTCACTAAACGTTTGCCACTAACAAATAATCATAGACTTTTTTCAACGTCCCGCTACAGCACTTTATTTATATGCTTTCAGCATCAATTCAGAGGGCGCTGCGCGCGCCGCGCACGCGCGATGGCTCTGAAACTTTATGAATTTGCATAATATCCTATAATTGACATTTGCTGCGAATTTCATTTGATTCTGATGATTCCTTCATGGTGTTGCATTTTCTACAAACAGCAGTTTACATACGTAGAAGAATCGTCGTTTATGATACTACTTTCAGACTTTCGAAGAATTAAATTTGCTATTTAAATACTATGATTACTATGCTCTCGTGGCCACTTTTTTAAAAAGGAATACATAAAATATATGACATTATAGTTAAAATATAAGGGAACTGTCACAAAATAAATTACAACAATGGATCTATTTGACCCATTTAGGCTATGAAGGTTAATAAGAAA
>BMAW01020473.1:233478-260818 GCA_019974015.1 Nephila pilipes
GGAGAAATTAACATATGTATTAAATTTAAAATTGCATGATTACGTTTATTGAACAACAATACATGATATCAAGGAGACACAACACCGAAATGCTGCTCAAAATTATCTATTCCAAGTTTACTATAAGTTCCGCTGTAATATTAGAAAATTTAATTAGTTACATTTTAAATAATGTATGCTTCTTTGATGACATTTTAAATTTCTTAGTGGTACAAAATTAATTAAAAAAAATTATAAACACTTGTTTTGGAATAACTTTCTCTATTTTTTTTTTTTTTTTTTGCTTTAATATAATAAGTTCATCCAGAGCGATTCCCAATTGCTTATTTGGTTAATAGATCTTAATATATTCAATAAGTTATTTATTGAGCATAAGATAATTTGTTGGTATTAATAGAATATTCATTAATAACGGAAAATAATACATATATCTTAATTATGGCGTGAAAAACATTTATCGTGAAAGCGATTAACTGGAAAAATACTAAAATACCAACAAAATTATGCAATTGCATGCATTCTTGTTTCTTTTAATTCGAAACAAAATAAGCCCTTAATTCGAAGTAAAGTTTTGTTTCTAGGAATCAAACATTTGGCTATTTTTTTAATTTTGGGTAGGTAGAGGGTATTTTTTTAATTTTGGATAGGTAGTATATAAAACATTTCAATATACTGATCAGTTTTTAAATTCAGTGATGAGATCGGAATCAGTTCATTTTGAGTCACAATTAGTTAATATAAACTTTTTTTTGTGTTTCAAGTAAATTTATCTTTTGCGAATACCACAACAAAACACTCGTGAGGAAAACAAACATCTTAAAATAAAAATGAAGTTATTTAAGACCCTCGTATGCACGGTTTCAAATTGAAAAGCGACAAATACTCCCTCTACTGGGAGGCGGGACTGGATGTTTCAAAGGTTAATAGAAGTACTCATACGATACTTTCCGTATGGAACAGAAGTAAATATGTTTCTTATAAAAGAGAAATTATAAACTGGCTTCTTGATATTTTAAATACATTTTACTTTTACGTGTACTCGGGACCATAACAAATAGCATAAAGAGAGAATAGAACTGTTTTAAGCAGGTGAAATGGGAGTCAAAAATGAAAATATTTAGGAGTTTGGCATTTCTAACTGTATATCGTCGACGATAATTAAAAATAGGGATTGAATTCCGGTAATGTCTGAGGGCAGTATGAATGATATTGAACAATTTATCGACAATTTAATGCTAAAACACACACATCAAACAATTTCACATTTTTCTTGCAAAAACGCGACTTGGACTCTATCGCATTTAACCTTTCACCTAAAATCCTGAGAAATTTAATAAATTTGGTTAAATTGAATATCTCGTTCAATGAATGAAATTTGGCTTTTGTAGATTAGATTGGAATTAGTGATGTATATTGAATTGCTTTTATAAATGACAGCAAAGAATGTAATACTGAGGTTGGTAATAAGTTAATTAGTGATATAGAAAAAGTCTGAAATTATATAAGAAGGTATAATGACAGAATTGAAAAGCTTGAGAATTTATGGGACCAAAATAAGAAAGTATTTACTTAGAAGCAATGACTCAAACCCTCATCTACAATTCTTCAAAATATTCGAACCCAATTAGTTCGATAAGAATAACAGTGATTATAAAATTAAAATGTTAGATAAGACTCGTATAGGGATTACTGACACAAAATAGCTTTGAGATCAATTGTCTGTCATTCGTCGTTATGAATAAATTAACTGATTTATCATCTCTGAATGACTTCCTAATCATTGGAATCCATAGTTGCTTCAAATAAGATTAAAAATTGAGGGTAATTATAATGTGTGTACAAATTTCAATATTTTCACATGTTTTAATAAATATATAAAATAGTCGAAGCGTAAATACTTTATCTTGTATGATAAATTAGATTATGTGTGTAGTAATTTCAATGTTTGTAACGAAATTTTAAATTTTAGAAGGAAATCTACTTTATAAAATTGGATGATATCGAAAATATTAGTAATAATTTTTCATCCACATGCGATCCTTCAACAAGAAAAAAAAATATTAAATCCCCCCAATTTCGTGTTAAAAAATTTTAACATATGTATCACTTTATAAATAATAACTAACGTTCAAATTTTTCTTGTCTTTTAATTAACTATTTTAACTATAGATAATCAATAAATGCATTATATAACTATATCCAATAATGAAAAATCAGATATATAAATTATTTTTGTGACTAAGATATCTGACAATGTCCATATAAATAGAGAATTTATCTAATTACATAGTCTAAATGCTTGAACATTCTGGTTCTGGGTTTTAATGAAATTTTACTTCTATTTCTACTATAATTATTTAAGAAGGTAAAGCAGGATTTGTTCATGTGAAGTGAAAAAGAATGAACTGAAAGGTAGATACTGGAACCGAAAGTTTATGAAGTTTAGTAAATTTACGTTCTCTTTCTGAAGTTTTATATGATATATATTGAAAACTAATCATTAAAAGAAGCTTTAAATTAGACATCTTCATGTGTTTTTTTTAAAAAAAAAATAGTTCATAAGTGCATTAAAAAAACGGCAACAACTTCGCTCTTTTGTTGTTAGTTTACGATTTGTTTATAATCTTGCGCATTGTTTTAATTAATATGTTACTTATTATTTTGATATAATTCAGAAAAACAGTTTTTTTTAATTTCAAAATATTGATTAATTATGCATGGAGCAAGATGTAAGTGGTGTAAGAAGCTACAACATTATTTCACAGCTGGCGCTACCAGTATTGAGAATGCTGGAATATCTGATACATGTAACATTGAATCAGATAGTGACAAAACTTTGAAACCTAATCATAAACAAGATAATCAAAACTTTGAAAGCAAGTTTTAAAATTTTCAAAGTAACATAATTGTGAATCTGATAAGCTTAATATCTTTATCTGAAATGTTTTGTTGCCTTGACTGTTTTTCTCAAGGACTGGAACTGGTAGAAAATTCTGACAACGGATTATGATCAAATATGATCTTAAAATGCAAGCACTGCACTTTTTTCAAAGTTTTCCCTTCTTCAGAGAAATTAAAATGGCCTTGCTACGTAATTTATTCTATTGTTTTGAGTCAAAGGATAATTGGAAAATACTTTTCAGCTGAGAAAACGTCATGTCATTTCCTTTTCTGCCAAAACTTGCTTTTCTCAATCAAGAAAGGAACCTAATGGAATTAGTCGAACGTCATGTGCTCCGGAGAGCATAAACTCTGCTTAATTAATATTAACAGAAATGATGTAATAGATGATTACTTCAAATGAAAAATAACACCAGCAAAAGATCGGGAAGCGAAGGTAAATTAACTGTTAAATTTATAGACAAAAACAAAATTATTATGACAGTGCTATACGAAGAAATTCAGGTACTTTTCAAAACAAAATGAGTTGAGCAATTGCTGCATTCTATCACAATGTAACCGGCAAGAGCAATACTTTGCACGGTCAGTGTCTTGAAGGTCTTAAAAGTTTATAAAGGCCAAAAGATACGGTGGGTCCATTCAAGGAAACTAGACCTGGACGTCCGTATAAAATCATCAATTTGATAAAGCCGTTGAATTTAAAACTGTGTACTTAAACTTGGCTGATAAACTTGGTAAAGTGTCTCCATAGCAACACACAGAGTTTCAGTGAATGCTACTATAACCTTTTACAGAATGTATTATACAAATATATGTTTATTCCTTTTGAAACACTTCGCTCAGCAGTGTTATTAGTGGTAATAGTTTTTAATTCGAGATATGGTGGTTTATTGCCAATAATTCAAATTTCATACGTTTCCTTTAATGGAAGTTTTGAATATGAGTTTTTAAATTTTGTTAAGTAATGCATTTGAACTTCTCTTAGACGTTCCTTAGTGTCTATAAAATTGTCCCGGAGGAAAAAAAGTAGTGTGGAAAAAAATGCACTAATGATGAAAAAAAATCTAGCATAATCGCATGGAGGGTTTTAATATCTACCTGCATAGATGTCCCCTCTTTCTAAGATGTTTTTTACCTTTATGACAAATAATATTTTTAAAACGCTACCTCATAAATATTTATTTATAAAATGTTGCAAATATATTTAACATTATATATTTTAAGCTTTAAAAGATTAAGAAAAAATAAATATTTGCTTTTATTTATCAGATATTATTACATTTCATGCAATTAAGTTTTTCCAAAGGACTTTTTAAATGTTAAGGACTTTTTAAATATTTTCCAAAGGACTTTTTAAGTGTTTAAAATTTTGCGGCTTAATGTGTGTTTGAACAAATTACCAACTTAGTTGTTTAAAAAAGTCTTGTTTCCACTGTGAAACTGATATAAAAATATAAAATAGATTCAAAATATAAATAGAATTCAAAATAAATATATGTAATATCAATATGAGTTAAGAAAAATTCTTTTAGGTCTTTTTATTAAGAATTTTTTGCACCAGTGTTTAGTGCTATAACAAACATATATTGAAATATGGGCTAGCATAAAATAGATTTTTTTTCTGGTTTATTCGAGGAATAACATGGAAAGTATTTGAAACATTCCCACCTTGTAAGCCTTTGAGTCCTAATATAGTGTCGAACGGAAATCGTTCAAATATAATAGTTAATAATAAACTATCTTTTATTCATTCTATACACTTACAAAAACATTGTGTAGTATGACGTTTGTCCTCCATTAGTAGAAATGACCTGTTGTAGACATTTTGGTATTGATTCTATTAACGTTTTAGTATACTTGATTTTCTCCTCATGAAACCACATTAAAATTGCATTTTTTTCATGCGTTCTTCTGTTGTAAAATCTATCTTACTTAAGCGTCTTTTCTCAATATTCCCCAAGTTTTCAATGGAAATTAGGTCTAGTGAATTTCCAGACCAATCAAGCACTATAGTTCGATTTTTCAGCATAAAAGTCTTAACCAGTTTTGAATTGTGATGAAAAAGCTAAGTCATGATGAAATGTACCATTAAACGTTTTCGTGAATGAAACAATCTTATACCCTAATATTTGATGTATTTGGTTGAATTCAACATGCTTTGAACAGGAACTAAGCTTTCAGTGCCATTTACCGTGAAAAATAGGCAAAACATCTGTTTCAGCGGGTGTTCTACAGTCTGTTAGATATGGTTCTGTCTCAAAGGTTAACAATTACATCTGAACATCGTTTCGTCACAACATCTGAAATGTATCCTTTCACAAATAAATGAGTTTCATCAGTGAAAAGCACTTTCTTCCAGTCGTCAGAAGTTCATGAATTGTGCTTTTTTTTGTCCATGCTAAGAACTTTATTTTCATATTAAGAGTTAAAAATTGTTTTTTCGTTTGTCTCCTTACCATACTGCCAACATTAAGAAAGCTGCACTAAAAGCAGAAGCTATTTCTTTAACGGTTACACAAGCGTAATTTTTAATAGATATAATATTAGCATGCTTCCTTGCAGTTATATTCCTTTTTGAACACGTGAAAGAATGAAAGACCAAACACTAACAACTAAGTGCCTAACCAGAGGCTCACAATTGAAGAATAGGAAACTACTTCTACACTAAAACTTAGGTCGATTAGTCATACACCACTCTAAGCAGATAAAATCAGTTTGAAGAGGTTTCAGATATATATATATATATATATATATATATATATATATATATATATATTACTCTCCCGGCGCTTCATTTGTGCTCGTTTTAGGTGCTCAAGTAATTGACATACTTTTTTGTCTTATTTGGGGCATAAATTTGCTAATTTATATTCAAAATTCATTTCCGGTTTATCCCACAACATAATGAAATAGAAAGAAGAAAGGCCTTAAAGTCAGATTCTAGTATGAAATCCTGACATCATCTGAAGAAATGAATAATCTGAACCTCATAAAAAGGGAGTCGTGGTAAAGCCTAGCACTAAGCAGACTTGCGAGTAAACGAATTGTGTGTTAACGGGATACAACTGTTATAACCATATTTTCAATTAATGACTTGATGGAATAAAGATTTTTATTTATTTTTAGTTTGTAAAGTGTTATTATTTGTAGTTTTAATTAATAAATTTAAAAAATATATATAAAGTTATCTTATTGACATCTGGTATTACATGGAACAAATGGGCGTTCTTGTATTCTTCTGATATGTTTTGATGAAAAAAGACAAATTCAGATTTAAATATGATTTTGAGGAATTCCTATGGTTTTCCATTATTCAGAGCTTTGTTAAGCCTCATACCATGTTGTGAAATTAAATATTTTTAAAAAAACATTTGACAGATAGAAGTAAGTTGTTTTAACAAACATGGCTCCTCTTAAATACTTTCGCGATAATTTGATAATACATACGTAGAAGAATCGTCGTTTATGATACTGCTTTCAGACTTTCGAAGAATTAAATTTGCTATTTAAATACTATGATTACTATGCTCTCGTGGCCACTTTTTTAAAAAGGAATACATAAAATATATGACATTATAGTTAAAATATAAGGGAACTGTCACAAAATAAATTACAACAATGGATCTATTTGACCCATTTAGGCTATGAAGGTTAATAAGAAAAATATTTCAAAAGTATTCTAGTAAATATATTCAGGTTTTACAAAAGGTGCATTTGAGTATATGTACCATAAATATGCATGCAATATGATGATATAGTATGTATATAATAATAATACCATCTATATCAGAATCCATATATACCATAATACTATAAATAAAACATAAATAAAACATAAATATACCATCTATATCAGCATCCCAAAAACTTTCTGTAACGTTTTCAAAATTTATTGCTAGTTCACCATTTATTTATAATCATTGAGGAAGTCATGAAAAAGAGAAAGATAATTAAATGTGAATAAACATGAAATTAATATAATTTCTTGAAAGCTAGTATAAAAATTTATAGTTCTCTTATTTAATGGCTTATTCTTTTCATCAAGAAATCGCTGAGCCTACTGAATTTCTTATTTTGTTACATGGTCCCATCTCTGCTATTATCTTGTTATATTTTTTTCCCAATGACAAAAAAATGTATTTTTTAAAACATTTGACTCGAATCACACTTGCAAGGACGCAATTACAACCCTCATTAAGAACCGAATACCCTTATGATAGTTATATATGAAATATTTGGATATAACCGAAAGTATTTGAGCTCTACATGTCAAAGAGAGAATGGACAATGCAATATGCTAGAGAAAATGACCAAAAGTCGTGTCATTTGCTGTCCTCTGTAAGTATGTCCGTTCCAAATGCATTAATAGTGATTTTCTCCTACAAGATCCTTAGAATATCTGACTTCTTTGTTAGTTGTCCTGGCAAAATTTGCTTTTTTGGATATTGTATGTTTCGTTCTTTGTAAATCGTCAGGCATAAATGGTTTTGTGTGCCTATCAAAAACATTGACTGGTGCAAATAAGAAAGACATATTTTTTTTTCAAATGACTCTGATTATACTCCATAAAATAATGCATTAAATTAGAATTGCTTGTGAAATACTATTTTTTTTCCTTTTCATATTCGATGAAAGTACAAAGCACATATGTTTCACACTGTATTTTGCTTCACTTTTTCGTTCATTGGCATTTTGTGGGGTTTTTTTTACTTCCGCTGACTGCAAAAAGCTCCAGAGAATATAAATAAAGGTCTTAAAACAGTGATTACCCTTATTATATGTCATCTGACTTAATATGTGACTTTGAGATTGCTCAAAAATATGATAAAGTCATAAAAACAGTTTTTATTTGCAACCCTACATACAATATCTTTTAAAGAAAAAAAACAATTTTTTTGTCTTTAGATTTATTTGACTTTTGAAGATACTACGAGGTGTAAAAGAGACAGTTAGGCACTAACAGAAAAATATTTATACATTTAAAAATATAATTCACACGAAATATTTATAAATGTAAATTTTGGGAATAATACATGTACAGAGATTAAATCAGATATTAAGAATCTCTATGAGAAAACAAAATATTTAGGAGTTTATTGATTCCAGTAAAAAATAACTTTAAAAATATGCATATCTGAGTATAAAAGACGATATTATTTCTCTGTAAATCAAAATTAATTTTCGTTAAAAATTACTACCCTTTTTTTATGCATTTTTCTCATATTATTTCCATTTTCTTTACAAAACTTTTAACACAGTCTCCCTACATATCTTGCAGGTTTAATTATTACAAAGAGATAATTGCGATAAATAAAGAAAACTTATACTGCATATAAATTCAGCTTTGTGCATATAGTGATGCAAATTATAGGAATTCATGTTGATTTGTTTGGTTTCTGGAAGCCGTTGATTGAAACAACTTCCAGTACGAAGAAGATAGAATAGAGTCCACCCTCCTGAATTTTATGCTGTTTCAGAATTTCAAGAAAAGCTGGGAAAAATGTATAAACTATGGATGGTTACTATGTAGAAAAGTATTATTGTATATATATATATATATATATATATATATATATATATATATATATATGGTTATAGGTTAATAATATTTTATATCATTATCGTTGTTGTTAAAACAATATTATAAAGTTTAACAACTTTGTTTACATATTTTTTGAATAATTTTTCTTCTCTTTTTCTAGTCCATGAACAGCCCAGGTATAGTACATATATCTTATATCACTTTATAGAGATACAGAGAGATTACATTGCCTTTCAAAACATTTAATTCAACATTAAATCTTAATCAATAAAAACATTTTTATCGTGTAATATTTGTAAATAAGAGATTCATTTTTGATGTCTTCATTGGTTTCAGCACGATTTATTAAGTCCTGTAGAACAAAAAACAGTCTTTGAGGTAATGGTACAGCGAAAAAATATAGAAAATGAAAAATACTTTCTTTTCTAACTTTCTTTGTCCTAATTCTTTTAAAAAATTTCTCTGAACAACCTCTGTCAACAGTAACTAAATCCTTTTCATCTAAGCGTTTCTACAGCAAAGAAGATCTGAAGGAAAAGGGGACTAAAAGCTACTTTAACAAGCTTGCTCAGCAAATTGTTGTTGTTTAAAGACTTCTCGAAATTGGAGTAAAAGAGAGAATACAGTTCAAAATAGGGGTGTGGTCTAGCACAGTTTCTCCAGAAACACTAACACACATCTTACAATAAATGTTTAATTTAATTTATTAGAAATTTAAGAAGCAAGGATCTTAATTTCTTACAAATTTGGAAAAGTAAATAGCTTTTATAGTGTATTAATAAAATTTAAAAGAACAACAATAATAATGTGCTCTACTTTTAAAATTTTGATTGTTAATGTATTAGTAACCACAAGATTTAAATAAAGTTATTATTTAGATGGAATTAAAATCCTGTTCATACTATTTATATCAATATAAATACTTAAGATAAATGAGAATTTAAAATGCTTCAGATACTGCAAAAAAAAATCTTATTTTGTGGCTAAAAACAAAAGGTTCTTCACTGATTCCATAGATGTATTATTTGTGATAATTTGTTAAATTGAAGCTTTAAAATTGAATTCTATAATTGTAAATAAACATGTCTTGTCATAGAGAAAAATGTGATAACCATAGAGAAAATTGGGATCGTTTTTTTCCCCTCAAAATATGAGTTTTGTGCATTCATGTGAATTTTCCTCTTTATCTAATTTATACATATAGAACTGTTATTCTCACGTTATATGATTAAGTAATTTTCTGTACAGTGAACTTATTTCTTCTAATAAGAATTCTCATTATTTTAGGTTATGCATATTATTTGTATAAAATTAATAGAAATTTGAATCAGAAAAAGAAATGTTCTTAAAAAACTTCTATGATATTTATATTCTGATACTATAATTATGTTCAATAAGCAGAATGCTATAGTTTTAAGTTCTTTGTAAATTTTAATGTTATACAAATAGTAAGATTTATGCAAGATATATCTAAATGTTAGTCCACGACTTACAAGTGTAATTATAACTATTGATTATTCATTTCTCATACGTATTTAAGTAGATATATAAATGTGATTTTCATTACATAAACAGATTTGAAAGTATACTTAACTTTCAATGTTAAAATATTATATGATTTTAAAAACTCAGGACTGTTTCAACTTGGCATCAAATAAGACCAGTTTCAAATGTCGAAGTCACCTCAGTTACCACAATATCTCTTTCACAGTTTTAAGATATATTTTTGTAAAGATATTTAATACGTGCACAAAATTTCCATTTATATTTAATTTTACTTAAGAGACATTGAACTTATCCGTTTAATTGATGGAAGGCTGATTCCGGGTCCAAAGATTTAAAAATCAGCAGTTATGCTTTTCAAAGAATTACTGAAAGATAGAAAATTGGGAATAAAATAATATATGTATATATTAGCTAAAATTATGAATTAGTTTTACTGTGCTAATTAGAGATAGAAAACAAACAGTCACATAATAGTTTTACATTACAATAAAATATGTTCCAAAAATCAAGCATTTCATGGAACTGATATGTATTACCGGCAGTTTACTTATCACAAGGACTATTTACTACTTAGAAATTGTGACATACCTCTTTACAAAATCAAGTTCAATGTTTCGTGATAAGTTAGAAAACTTTTCATATGAAAGATAAATCGAGCCCTGATTTTAAACTATCCCAAATATAGCAAATTCTGTGTGACTGATTTCTACTTTCTGCAACTATCATTAATTCTATTTTAAAATAGTTTATTATAGTGAATAGTTGTTATTATTCTTATGAAATACCTTAATGTTTCTCCTTCAAATTAATTGTGTCATTCTTATAGTGTACATGAACTTAAATTTGATAATCATAGTATAATATTATATTCATTTTGAATTATTTGCCACAAAGCAAAAAAATCAAATGTGCAAAATATGAATTATGGTATGAAAGTGGTGCGAATTCTTCTTTCCAGTTTTCACAGATCATCATTGTTTCCAAGTTCTGTTTATATCTTTTAAAACAATTCTTCACCAGAAAACTGCAATTGTAGCAAAAATCTCAACAATGAAGAAAATTGCGCATACTATGGGCCCGCCGTTGTTGAGAGAGTCGTTAAACTAGAGTGGTTTTTCTAGAGTAACAAGCTAATGCAAGTCACTGGAGAATACCAGAGTGTGAGAAGACCGTGTAATAGGCTTTTCTAAGCCAAACAAAATGCAGACTGGCTCTTTTAACGAGATCATATATCTACACATAAAAGAGCTGATATCGGCTACTTTCTTGGTTGAATAAAATGGCCTTGAAGAGTGTGAATAGTCTAAGCATTTGCATAAGAAAAAGTAACCAATTTTCGTAAGAACTCATTGGAAAAAATCTACCGTTTTAAAACATGATAACATAAATTAATTAAACCGACTGTTTTTTCTAAATGTTGTCTCCACATAATGATACGAAAATTGACCCAAATTCTCAAAAAGCCGTTTTAGTTGGACAAATACTCCAACATTAATGTGGTATTTTAGCTGCATTATCTTGCATTAGTGCACCATATTCTGTTATAATTATTTCTGTTATAAGTCAATCTAATTTATTGTGGCTTGGTTAAATAAAAATGTCTATGTAGAATGTGAATATTTTAAACATTTGAGTGCGAAAAAGTAACTAAATTTGTAAGACCGCATTGGAGAAAAAATCACCATTTTTATTCATGAAATCATAAACTAATTCAAACAGGTTTTTTTTTTTTAAGTTTTGAATTATGTCTTTACAAATGTTGAGAAATGTTACCGAAACTAAAGAAGTCTTTTACTAAGGAAGTCTTTCAGGATGGAAAAATATCCAACAATAATGTTGTATTCTAACTCCAATATCATATGGAGGAAACCGTATTCTAATATTGTAATAATTTTTGTTATAAGAATCAGTTAATTTTATTGTGGCATGATTAAATAAATAAGGGCCAAGTATAGTGTGAATAGCCAAAAAATATGACAATTTAAGTCCATCTTCGTAAGACAACGTCGGGAAACTTTCACCCTTTTTACTCAGGATGTTAAAAGCATATTATTTTTGCTAATTATGAAAAATGTCTTCAAAAAATATAATGAAATACTCGTATAGACCGAAATCTCAGAAAACATTTTTAAAATGAAAAATTAAAGCATTCCAGTATCAATTTTACTTTGTTTATCATCATGGTATATAGATCACATATTCTAGTTTTCTTATTATTTCTGCGTGTTACAAGTGCTATATATTTCACCTTTTATATTGTTTTGATAAATTTCTTTCACGTCATATGTTACGGGGTTTTGTTAAAAAAAGCACATTACATGTCAAACACTTTTTAATATTTTTCATAAAGTTTTTTAAGCCTTTACGCATTAAATCTTTATGGTGGAGGGGAAAATTTGATTTACATTGGAAATTAAGGAGGTTTAGAAGTTTTCCAACATTGTATCCTAAGGGTTTCTTAGAAGGTTTTTCTCCTTACATGTTAAGGAGTTTAATGTTTTTTTTTTTTTTTTTCACTTCATATGTTGCTGGTCTCATTCCGTATTTATGGAAGCTCTAAATTTTAAACATGAAATATAATAAAATATTTTTGTGTTACAACATCACGAATTCATATAAAAATTTGCGCAATTTTTCTGTCTGAGAATCTGTTTCAAGTTATTTGACATTAGACAATAATAGTTTTGAAATAATCGTAGTTCCTAACTATTTGAGTACTTTTTTTTTATTCCAGTGGTTTATATTCTTAGAAAACCTATTTATAAATCTATTTCATCTGCAGTAAAAATCTTTTTTTAAGTGTATGGTAATTTATTCCAGAATATTTACTTTCGAAATTTTGAATGATTATTTTTACTAGCGTCACACTTAGAAAAAACACGAGATCTACAAGCAACGGATTTTCAATCAAGTGACGAGGGCTATACTTGAGCTGGAATCTCTCTCTCAAAACCTCCACACCATGCCACCTGGAGGACTTGGGACCTCGATAGATTTAATGTGCATCAGCCGCGCTACACTGCTGGGCTTCAATGGCACCTGGGCTCGAATTCCAGACTCAACAGAAACTACAGAAATCTCAACTTCATAACCACTAAGCTGTCATGGCTGCTTTGAATTTCAGAGATAATGTGAATATAATCATTTTTCTTTTCCTTGTTTCTAAGTTAATGAGGTTTAGTTTCATTCTGAACCGCTTGAAAAAAGTTCAGAGAAATTAGAAATTGATTTTGAAAAATGATGAATTAAAAACTCAAATATGCCAAACTAATACAAAATTGGTTTATTGCCCCTCAAGCCATCAGAGTATAAAAAAATTTAAATTATTAATCTATCTTTTTTACGAGATCAATGATCACATAAGTTATACAATTCAGTTCAATTCAACTTCGTGAAACATCTTCAGCGCTTGAACGCTACTACCTTGAAGAATCGAAATGACAACATAAAACTGTAGTTAATAAATATGAAAGAAATAAAATAATAGGTAGAATTGCAGAAAATTAGAAAATAGGAAAAAAAATAATATGTTTTTAGTAAAAATTATGAATTAGGTTTTTGTGTTAAGTAGCAAAATATAAAAAAGCATTTACATAATAGTTTTTCAGTACATTAAAATATGCTACAAGAATCAAGCATTTCACGAAACTCAAACGGACTCCCCTCAATTAACTTGATAATACAAAACTATTTGCCGCCTAGAAATTATGAAGCACCTTTTGAAAAAATTTATTTTAATGATGCTTATTAGTAGATATTACTCTAATATTGCTTTATTTTTAATCGGTGGATATATTCACCCCTTCAATTTGAGCAGAATCGAGCTGTATACTTTTGGAAAAACGTGCGTCCTTCTGCCACCATCGGTCGAACAGGCCGAAAGTGGGACTATCTTCTCACCTTCGTTCGTTCGTTCTGCGTCTACCTGCACTCTTTGTGTTGTTCTCGTTTTTTCTGCTCACATTTCACTAGGGTCTTCTCCCTAATACCTGTAGTTTCTAGTTGATGTCCTATGAATGGGGTAAAGGATTCTTCTCTGTAGTAATGCTCTGGGTAGGAGAAGAAGAGACGGTCACCACCCTCACAATAACAAGTAATTTGAAATACATTAAGAGAAACTTTCGTATCTTTGTGGATCCCACATTGAGTATTTTCAGCCCAATCATTAATCTCATTTTTAAACAAGAGTTCATCTTAAAATGGATAATTTTTTTTATCTCTACGCTAGAGCTAATGCACTTAAATTATATTCAAAATCGCATGTGAAACATTTTCAAAGCTCTTGTAAAATTCTAAATGCCATATGCCTGAAATCCTTAGCTAATGAGAAAATACAAATCAAAATTTGAAATTTTTGACCTATATTAGTTCATTGGATTTACGAAACTTGCACACAAAATTCATGTAAAAATTTCTGCCTGGGAATTATAAGACATAGAAAAAATAATGTTGTCGCAATGCAAAATTAATCTGAATTAATTACATACGTAGATATGAGAGCGATATTTCAAGGAACGCTATTATTTTATATTTTCAGTTGCGACTTTAATATAGAGAGTACGTACATTAATGCGTGTATTTTACGCATGAACACTTATATTAATTAGCATGAAACAGAGAGTCATATATGTTTAAGTAGTAAGAGTTGACATTTCTGTTCTTTTTAATTACATCTTCTAAACATCAGCATTTCATTAAGGTAATAGAAACTCTAATGAACATAAGGATATATACATATAATTCTCCTGTGTTGAATAAGTTACATGTAAGATAATATCAGACATAATTCGTTTAAGAAAGCATTAATTAGTGCATCAATCTTTCATTTTTCCTTTTGTACTGCTCTGAAACTGTAATATGTGTACCTAAAAAACATGCAACTGAATTTAGTTTAAACATGATTATTGTAAAGAAAAAATTTGGTATGGTTATATATAAAGTTCTTTTTTTGCTTAATTAGTGAAGTTATACAAATTTGAAGATGGGAGTCTACAAATACGAGAAATACAAAGTTTTAAGAGTTTGATCCTAAAAATATTGAAAATTAATGTATATTTATTTTTCATCAGAACTCTTCAACAAATTTATATACTTGAAAATTATTTTATCATCTTCAAACGTATATTCTCTGCATTTAGCATTTCATATCGGAAATTCAATGCCTCGTTGCTTATATATAAAGATGATTATTGATTGCAATATATTTTATCTACTTATTTTTTGCAAGCTACATTTTTCTGCTTTCCAAAAAAAATCATGGTAGCTTACTGCTCATGGTTTCGAGCTATAGGCTATTTTTTTAGGCGAGTCATAATTACCTGTCGCAATGCCTCTATAGACACGTCATGTAGCGTGGTCAATGCGTGTCAAATCTGGATGAATTTAAAGTTATCATGTTAGCATGGTTGGAGATTGGTGAGATAATTCAGATTTTGACTTTTCAGTGGTTGAAATATACGAGTTCTGTATTCAATTGTCCTAGTGTTGCTTTAACAAATTATCAATATCTCTTTCAATCTTCTTATTAACTTTGAATATATTTACATAGAGGTAGATTAAAATTATGTGTTATGCGAGAGAAACAATATCATTCATGTTTTTGCTGGATTCTATGGTTTAATAGTTTGTACACCATTTCTTTTTTAGGAGTACCTTGTGGATTAACCGTCTGCTCAGATTCAGTTCCAGACAAAGGATTGTTAGAAATGTTACTATTGTAATGCATCACATCCTTTTTTTTTCTTTATTGTCTGCTACTTTATTACCTTTACACTGATTCGTTAGTTTCTTTACTTCCAAACCATGACTAAAATCTATTTTAGCCACACTTTCATTCGAAGTATTAGCACAAAATTTCGAATCCCTGCTATCATCATTCAAGTATGGTTTGAGTATGTCTTGAACATCATAATTGTATTTCTAAGATGTATTACGAAAGTTGTCATTAAAAACATGTGAACGTATTTTCACTCTAGGTTTATTGATAGCACAATCATCAAGTTCATTTTTTCTTTTCAAAGTACAGTGATTGTCTTCCATGACATTATTTTGTTTCTGGTTTTCATTTATTGACAATTTATCTAGATTGGAGATCAGAAGTTACTCATGTTTTCTTCATTGGATGTAGCTTTCAAAAATTCTGGGTGCAAATGTCCGATACCGATTTGTAAGTATCAGTATAAAGTGCATTTCTTTTATCTTCTCCATTTTGAATTGCTTATATATTCCACAACATTTGTCATATTTTTATTTCATTTTATTACATAAATTATAGGTATCATTTCGCAATACAAATATTTTTCTTCAACACTTTGTTAGCATTCAAAACAATGAAATTAGTTATACTGGAAATTAAATAATTATAGGCAGTTAAATTCAGAAATAAAACATTCACCATATCACAAGTGATAATTACTAGTTTATAAATAGATTATTGCACAGACATTTTATCGAAATAATATTACTAAAAAGCGGTTAATCCTTATGACCAAAAGCAGACTTTAAAATTATATTTCCAAATGATTGTTTAGGATGTTTGGGTACAGCAATATATATATATATATATATATATATACTTTTAATTTCTGGAATCTGAGTACTAATACCTATAAAAGTTTTTAATAATTAACCTACATATTATACTTAAATAGTAGGTTATATTTCAACGGACGATTGATTTGAATAAACCATCTTCTCAAGTAATAAAATAATATGGAAATATTGGTTATGAGTATTGAATTTTCCTTTATTTCATGCTTTTTTCTTTCGAGTCTTAAAATTCATTCTTATATATGAATGAATTATGCAGCCTTCTACTATGCAAATAACACATTGAGGTATGACATTGCTGGTTTGAGTGTTTCGGAGGGAGACAAACAAAACTGCATCAGTTCTTCAATATACATTATTTTTTCTTTGTGAGGTTTACTGTGACAAATGTTATTTATCTAGCTAGAAAATATATATATCTAGCTACTCTATAGTTATTTTGTGAACCTGACAATCGAAAATTTGGTGAAATTTTATTTTACGGAACAGTTATTCAGTATTGTATGATTTTGAGGCCAAACTAAACATGTTGAGTTCACATGTTCTTTCACAGATTTCAATCTCTATTTTCAAAAAGTGCATGACTTTATTTGTTCATTACAATGTCTTGCAATTTCCTTAAACTCTGCAAACTATCCGAATCTGACTGGTTTTAAATGTAGAAGTTTATTCACGTGCGTATTAGCTAACATATTATTTGTACCAAAAGCTCTTTTAGTAGTTTAAAAAATATATTATAATTTTCAGATGATAAAGAAATTCCTCCGGTAATTTGTAATGCAGAGCCAATAAGTAAGCTTTTTTGAAAAATTAAACTTGCCAATCTAAAACAAATTTTCAGGTTTATTATCAACAGTTACGTACGAATCAAATAATGAATAGAATTATTGTGGATTATCATTATTCTTTTTATTTCAAGTTTTGGTGATTTCATATAACTACTATGACAATTATATAGTCAAATTATTGAATTATTTTGTACATACTGATTTTGAGTAATTTCATACAACTACTTCGACAAATATTTTATCTAACTCTTGAATTCCTTTGTATGTCGGAAAAAATGTTTGAAACGATCGAATCTACTTTCTTTTTCTTTTATGTAACTTTAGAACACCTAAATTTCTACCTTATTATAAGCTCTTTATATTTCAAAGAACTTCGATTTCAGATTCTGCATCACACATACAGTTTCTAGTGTAATGATTTCTGTCTAAACAGTAAATTAATTCAATAGCTCAGACAATACATTAAAAAATTATTTTTCATCTATATTATCACAATTTAAAACATTTTTAACATAATTGTCTATTATAGTCACTATTGCGCTGATAACCATGTGTATATCTTTGAGTTTATTTAAATTCATTTTAGTCAATTTTCATTAACTTAAAAGTAAATAAATCACAAGAGATCAGTTCTACATGTTATTCTAGAGTGTTTCCTTTCTTTTGTTGACCAAACTATGATGACACTACTTCTGATCACCAATATGTGAGAATTTGCCGAGGATGAGATTAAATATTAAACCAATATTTGTGAAGTGCCGGTATGTCCAGAAAGCAAATTTAATAATACGTCCAAAACAAATTTACAGGTACGAATACTTTAATTTAAATTTCACAAATTAGCGCAATTTTCGTAACAGTGTATCTCCGGGGAACTTTCTGCTTCTTCCCCCTTTTCGTTTGTTTATATTCTACAACATTAAGATGGTTTCTAGAGGTTGTGCTGTTTGCGGGAATGAAGGTGAATGAACTTACGTTGGGTGACAAGGGATATATGCACTCAAAAGTCGAAAGTCTCTCAAGAGATCTTCACATTTACATCATATTTCTTGTTTTATTTACCACAATTAAGCCAAGACCATATTAACCATTATGGTAGTTAAACTGAAGCCTGGTGGGCTTTCAAATGTTGTTTAAAAGTTAGGGACTTGTTAGTCCTTTCTGCTGAACCTGCAGTTGTGCACCTTTTAATGTTGCATTAGGCTTGAAATATTTAGATTAAGATCATGCATCACATTAGCAATAATACATGTAACAAATATTCTGAACAGCTCTCTATTACATTTAGTATTATTACGTATTAATTTAAGATAAATAAATAACAGTTTAGCTAAAGGGGACACCATATTCATAAAAAGGACCGAAATATCAGAAAAAAAAATTAAATATTTATTTTAAATATTAGACCTCTTAAATATACAAATAAAAATTCATAGATCTATTTGATATATATAGCGAGTAATTTAAATATTTTGTAACAGTGTGACAAATCATTTCAACTACCTTTGAAACATAAATTTGCCTTTTCTCAGCTTTTTATTTTAGGGATGACTATGAATTTAAAAGGCTAAAGTATTTTTGAAATTTTTATGGTTGTTTTGTATAACTAGTTATATAAATATGTATATGAATCAAAGAGTTTTGATAAATAGCTTTTAAATCCACAAATACACACAATATTAAATATAGCTTTTTTATTGTTTTTCGTAGAGTTTGATCGGAGAAAAAAGTCTAAAACTATATTTAATAGCGATATAGCTAAGCAAATGCACAAGATTTTGCGACAGTCTTCAAAAACATGATAACAAAATTACCATAAAATATTAAAATGTGTTGAAGTAGTAGAAATTTTAATAAATTAAAATGTTTACAGAAACTTTTAATAATTATTTATTTGAAAATAGAATTTATTTTTGCAATGCATATTTTAAGTGTGTTCAGATATGATGATTATAAACCTTTTCTTAAAAATTCTCATTTTAAAATTGCTTACATGATACCATATGCTCTATAATTTTTAGCTGAGAATGTTCCATAAGGAAATATTTCCTGTATTAATATAATACATATTACATGTTATACAAGATTAAAATACTTTGGGGGGAAATTACATTAAAAAAACGGGGGAGGCAATACAAAAAATTACAGACACATTAAATTCAGAAAAAAACAAAGTAGCTTAAGTTACTGAAAAATATTACGTAATGTTTATTAAGTTATAACTTTTGTCCTCCACTTACAGCTAATATGACTTACAATTATCTGTAACACATCGATCAATAACTCCCGAGTCTAACATTGAAAACAACATTTTTTTTGCAAAATTTTTTTTATTCATCAACATAACACCTTTTGTTAATCACCTTTTAGGGTGATACAATCGTTCCAACGCTTTTCAAATCTTTTTCAAAAATTTCTTTCTTTTCTTTTTCCCGCAAGAAATTTTTTTTGTTGCGAGTAAATAGCGATAAACAGCTTTCTGAATCATCGACTCGTTGCTGTTTTTGTTCCATCGAAAGCAATCGCGGCACCCACTTGGAAAAAACCTTTTTCACTTCACTTCAAAAAACCTTTTTCAGTAAATACACTTCCATATGATATCTGTGTCATCTCAGCAATCTCACGGAGCTTCACTTTACGATCTTTCATTATAATTTTTGTCACTTCACTCACATTTTCCGGTGTAACGGCTTCCACAGGTCTACTCAAGCGTTCCGCGTCATTTGTGTCGGTACGACCACGTTTAAACTCGGCAATCACAACCGACAAATCGTTGCTTTTGATGGACAAGAGTCCGGGTAACATTTTTCAATCCATTGTTTCGCTTGCACGGTGTTTTTACCCATTAAAAAACAATGTTTTATCAGAATACGAAACTCGGTTTTTTCCATTTTTTAAACAAACTACAAAACGACTTTACTCCAACCTCGATAACTCAGCTGTTTCTGGTCCGATCGACTTAAAATTTTGACACGTTTCAAGCAAAGGTTAGTACTCTAGAAAGATCTGGTTACTGGTTTACTACGAGCGCCATCTCTGGGTTAGTCTCGGGAGTTATTGATTGATGTGTTACTTGTCATCAAAATAAATAAAATAAATAAAAATTGTATAAATGGAGAATTATTTACCGTGTTTATGTACTTAGTATCCACAGTAAAATGTTTAGCGTTTTTCCCATTATGTGCAATAATTATACGAATATAGATTGGATTTTTGAGTTTTGTATTCAATTTGTTTAACAGTTTGAATGAAAAAAGTGATGAAAAATAAAATTGTAGCTTATCACCATTCACAACATGTTAGCCGGAAAGGAACTTAGTCGCATATCGGGGTGACACTGTATTGGAGGACCAGACATTTTTTTTAAAGAAATGAGCAATGAATTTGAAATATTGAGATTCAAATGTGAAATTGAACGATTCATTCTCCTTCAAGGAATAATTTACAGAAATAGCCCATTTATTTCGCATTATTGGTCCATAAAAATGCTTGCATCTCTTAAAGCCCTTTTACAACAGCTCAGCAAGAAACTATGCTACATCAGAATCAGTGAAAGAGAGAAAGAGGTGCATAATGGTATTACTAAGAGCTTCCGGAAAAGTAAATCTTTCTCCTCATTCCACATCGTCTCTCTTAAACCCAAATCGGAGCAAAGTATTCTTGAAACATTAACTCGAACAAATCCCTATAGGGCCATGAAGTTTGCATCTAAGCGTTTTCCATAGTGCGAGTCATACCAAAGTTTGGATTCTTTAAATTTTACTATTTTTGTTACTCTAGGATTCATTTCTTTCCTTTTTATTGGATGGAATTGAGAAGCAATATCACTTCCGATAGCCCTTAAGAAATTTAAATCGCAGTTGTATTCAGAATGAGAAAGAGGTCCTGAAAAAAATTAGTATATTTTTAAAGGCTGGAAATATTTTAACATTTGAAATACATTTCGAAAATAAATGCAATGAGGATTGAAGAGATCTTAAGAAAATGTCATTGCTTAGACTGAGCTTACCTTCCTGAGAAGCGTATGAAGATTTACGCTTTAACAGATATTTCACGGGATCAGAAAAATGGTTGTGCAATGAATCTATACTCTCTTCACAATGCTCAGGAATTATTAGTACTGAAAGTGTAAGGGCATAACAAAACAAAAAAAAAATGAGCGTGATTGCAAAGCAAAAATTCACAAAAATATAGATGTAATAAAGAGAGTCCTACGAAAAACAATATAACAAGCAAAAAATTATGATAAATAAACTTATCTCTCCTAATATAGCCTACATAATTAATTTGATTCTACTTTATTCCCTCTATTTGAAATTTTAATTTTCCTATAAATGAAGGATCCATGTAAGATACACATATTTTAAAGGGAGGAATATATACAGACAATAGGATTTAGATATGAATTTACTTCAAATTTATAGGAATTTTTTGAAAAGCAGGAAAGTATACATTTTCAAAGAAACTGATACAACAGGACTAAGAGTGTTAGGAGAACTTTATAAGAATACTGATACTTAATGGCTATGTTATTTTTATAGCACAAAATATTGGGATCAATAATAAATTCATAATTTAGCAAAATGCATAAATATTTTATCAGGTCACTCTTGTCTTTTATGAGGACAGTGGATATTTTTTCTCATTTTCGTCCCCATATTGTTCATTACGATCCCCAAGTACGAAAATCGCTGTAAAGAATGTCTTTCTTTCCATTAAATGTGATTGCCTTACCTCAATATATTATGCTTTGAAATATTTCGTAGACAATGTTTGAAGTTTAGAATCATTGATTGTGCATACTATCTCTCTCTCTCTCTCTCTCTCATTGAAGCTAAAAAAATATATATATTTCTGAAAAATATTGTATACTATTGTAAATTTACGGTAAGAAACTCGTTTTTTTATTTTTAGTTCTCTTTTACCTCGGCTCTCTTGCGTATATGCACTCCCACAAATCATAATACTTTCCCTATAATTCCGTTTATTTGACACAAAATGTCATTCACTTCAAATTATGTATTAAAATTGTTTGTTACCTAATCTTTGAAAAGCAGGACATTAAAATACATTGATAATAAAAAAATTAATTTAATAATGTGATTTAAATTCTTACAATTTTGGGATTTTTGTTATAACATTTGAAACGTAATTTTGTATGAAAGTACATTTAAAATGAGCAAAAAAATCGAAAAATGTTTCGTAATTGATTCAATATACAATATTCTGTCCAGTTATACAATATATATATATACAATAAAACTAATTATTTTATTGTTTTCAGAGACTTTATCTTAATTCTGACGAAACGTTTTTAAATAGCTTCAAAGTTATCGTAGAAGCAATACTAATTTTTGCCAACTTCTTTTTATAAGCATCTAACAAATTCAGATAATGTTCCTTCTCGAATTTTGAAGAGGTCTTCTATGAAAGTTTAAAATTATTGTAGCACATTTTTTTCATCCTCATTTTCTCTGCAATTTATTACATGTGGGTTTCATAGATTTCATAGATCTTTCAATAAATGCGACGCGTCTCTAAGAGAAAAAATTAACATATTTACATATTTATATTGTTCATATACAAGCAAGGTTTTTGTAACATTGCATACTCCTGTTTTCAAACTGTTTCTCAATAAGTATGATTAAAATGTTTTTTTTTCAAGTAGCATATATCAATCTATGCTTTATAGGAAACAAGACCAATATGTTGTGACTCGTCTCTTTGGTCTAGTCGAAGACTACACCAAAATCCAAAAGTCCCAAACCCCTTAACAAATCATGACTAAGAGGAAGTGTAGTGCAAGAGGTGTAGTCTTCTCTGTCAAGCCCTATAATTTAAAATATGCTGATTGTGAGAGGCCTTGGATTAGTAAAAAATTTAGCCAGTCGCAAAGGTTTTCTATCACTTGTCAAAAGTAAGACTCCTAAAGTCGCCACTATTAAGTGTACAAATGGTGGCTTAGACGCTTCTATCTCCTTTAGTGATAAGGACACCACCAGGAGCTTGCATGTTACACCATGAATGAATTAGAACAACTTCCATAATTGCAGTTTAGAAATATGTATAGTGGAATACGTTTTGAAAGAAGGCAAGAAGTGTTTCGAATTGATAGAATACAGGATCCTTCAAGGAAAATGAAAATATATCAGCAGTTTCCTTTGAGCACATACAAAATAACTAGATATTAAATTATTTTCGGGTGATGAATAGATCCACATGGTATCGTATGTGACACGTGGTATCGTATGTGACAAAAACAATATCTAAGGTCAAATGTAGGCCTTAACTCTCACTTCAAACTACATGAAAGCGGAATTTTTCCAGTGAATTCAAAGTAACTAGCATTATTATATTTGATTAGTTATGGTAGAATAAGGATTCAAAGTAGCCAACACCAATTATGAAGCAAGCAACATCCATATTTTTTAATAAAACTGAGTTTTGATAAAAAAAATAAAAAAATAAGAAATCTGATTTCTTTCCTGATAATCGAATTATTTAGAAATGATTCTTTTAGTAAAAAGACCAACTGAACAATATATATAAGGTATTAAGCAAAATGTTAAATGTGTAGTTGAATACTTAATAAGAAACAATGTTTTCATTTATCAAAAAAAATAATGTTTCACTTAAATTTAAATTGTACAGGCAGTTTATATAAATACGAAAAGACATGTTAAGGCTTATAAGTTGAAAATAGATTTAATATATTTCACTAAAATATTTCAGTAAAAAGAAAAAAACACACAAATTAAAAAATTACCTAATTCATTTTTCAAATAATTTTGTTTTTACTTCGATAAAGCATTTATTTTAAAATAAAAATAAATTGAAGTTTCAAAAAGAAAATATTAAATGTCATTATATCACATTAAAAAAGAAAATATTAAATCTTTTTCAAAACAGATTTCATTGCTGGTGCATATGTATGATATATATGTATGATATATATATTACTTTGTTTTCTTATATGTAAAATATTTTCAAAATAAATGCACTTTTTTTTTCTTTGAAAAAAATGAATTTTTTTTTTAATTTTTAGAAAGAAATCTATACAAGATTTGGAAATTTCTTTGTTGAATTATATTTTATTCAACATTGAAATCTTATGGCAAAGTAATTTTACTTTGACAGAAGGAAAAAAATATTTCTTTTAGCATAGTAAAATTACTCAAAGGGAAAAAAAACTTTTTAATACGAATTGTTTAGAGAGTTTTTCATTCACCATATAATTTTATTTATAAAAACACAATACGAAAATCAAAGAAAATTATTTATTACATGAAATAAATTTTTAGATGGATATCTTAAATTTTGCGTTTTTAATTAATTTGCAAATAGTTTGTACAATTATTTAATATTAGATTACTAGTAAAACTTTTGTCGATGATAAATTATAATTTATTTATCAAGATTTGTATCACATATGGATATTAATTTGTTATAAACTTGTATAAAGCAAGCATGATCATATTTTCTATTAAAGGATTTGTTAAAAGTTGTTTTTTTTAATTCGTTTGATTTCTAGTAAAAGTAATTTCTAGTGAATTGCGTTTTATAAAAGATTACGTAATTTTGAAAAATTTTCAAAATCGGTACTTATTAAAAAAATTAATATTTTTAACGACCTATAAAATATTTACAAATTTTTCAAGGAAAAAAAACTATCATTTCTCATTAAATATTTCAATGATGCATATCGCTATTATTTCTAAACAGAATGGTATATACTAATGTTGATAACAAAAACCGAAGATAAATGCAAAAGTATATTGATATTCTTAATTAGGCAGTGACATTTTCTTCATCAAGGTATGATCCAATTAGTAGAATGAATTTATTAAATTATCAGATAATACATCTTGTTCGCTTCCAATAAAGTATTTGAAACAGGATGAATGCTTTTCTCTTTTTTCTTTGACTGAGTTGACAGCATATCCTTCATAACGTAGAAAACTTATGTTGCTCTATAATTAAAGGTGCCACTCTTGACCAAGTAACTTGTGTAGAGGAGATTAAAATTAAGAGGAGAGATATACAGTATTAGGGAAAGAAAAAAGAGAAGCCGTATGTATTCTACTCAATACCGTTCAAAAGGAAAGCTTTCTAAAATTTTTCTCATTATTTGAAACAAGCAAAAAAGAAAAAATTAGTTTTCCACAGCAAGAAATGTTAAAGGCTCATTTAAGCTTTAGCTTAAAGGTTGCTCAACTTTTCTGAATCATTTTACCATAGCTTAAGTTTTCCTAAATTTTAATCTAGTTCTTGAATGTAACCAGTTCTTTTAAAATGATAATGACTTAGAATGCAGAGATGTTATTAAATTTTTGTAGTACTTGAAGAGAACTGGGAAAATTGATTTTTTCCCCTTTTAGGTGCTTAGAACTGTCTTAATTGTCCACAGAGTAATGTTTGATGTGGAATCCGTTTTCCTCTTAATTAAATGTGGAAATTAACTCTGTTTAGGACTTTTTTTTGTAACAAACTTATTAAAGAAGATAAAAGACTAAAACTTATAGTAAAGCAGAAGGAAGTTGAAATTACTCGTTCAAAGAAATTGAATTTCAGAAAATATCTCAAAGAAAAATTCATTGACCAAAAGGTACTGAAATTCTCAATGAAGACATTTTTTTTAAGAAAATAATGTTAAGAATATCAATCTATTTTCACATATTTCATTCATTCATATATATATATATAAAGGCAGAGAAATATTTATTTCTATTTTAAAATTTCATACTTAGTTAAATTAGCTCTTATTGAAAATTATATTATATTCAATAATAAAAAAAAATATTCAGAAATAGAAGGCATAATAATAAAGTTAGTCATTGCCTTGTTAATATTTACTTATTTTTATAGGAATAAAATTATATTGATAATAATTGTTTTACTCTGTTTAGATATATTGATAATCTTATATATATATTTTTAAATTTTTAAGGCAGAAATGGAACTTATTTATCTTTTTTACTAAATTCAAGAAACCATTCTAGATGAGCAACTAGAATGTATCAGTATTTAGGAACATTGCATATTATTATAATTTACGTAACTAAAGGTTAATTAATGGTTCTCATAATGTTCATGAAAATTTAAATAAATTTCACTATATAGGGCTTAAGGCTAATGATCTTTTAATTTCCTTGATAAGAGTTTAATTTCCGTAACTATAAAATAGAATAATAATATTTATGTTATTATTAAAGAACTTTAATCTTGTAATGTGTAATTAGTTTCTTACGAATATATATTTCTGCATTTTTTTTACATTTTTGCTGATAATTTTTAAATATAAATTTATAACATTTAGGATGTATTTTCATGTTAGTTTTTATTATTGACTTTTGTATTTTAATAATGTAGTTTTGTTTATGTAATGTAAGTTAATAATGTTTAATAATGTAGTTTTTTATATTTTACTATTTAGCGGAAATTTTACTTTTATCGCACGATATTAAAATTATTCTATATTTGGGACGTTTTTATAGAGTAAGATTTCAATTTAATTCTTTAATCATTTTATTTCCTCCCTTAGTTTATAGAAATGATTACTTTTAATTATTTTATATGTGTGTGTTATAATTTATAATTATTCTTATATTACTCTGGTGTTTGTTTTATTTCTTATTTCTTTTGAGTCTTGCTTTCTTACCTGTCTAGTATAAAATGATTGCTCAATGTGAGTTGGATCCCTAATTTTCGAATAACCACGCACCATGTGAAAGTATTAAGTGAACCCTATGAAAGTATTAAATTGCTTTATGTGCAACTTATTTCATTTTTCTTTTTTGTATACAATAATTTCAATATAATTTCTCGTATTTATGTGCTGATTCAGTTAATTGTTTCTAATATTTGTCTAGCATGTAATTTTTTCTTTAGTATTTGTTACTTTAATTTTATAATTGAACATTCATAAAATGTTGTTTTATCGTTACACTAATATTTCTAATATCTTTTAATATATGCTGAATTTACTTAATTGATTTTAAGAACGGTCTTTAATTCGTTATATATATATATATATATATATATATATATATATATA
>BMAW01020473.1:260828-276203 GCA_019974015.1 Nephila pilipes
TTAAAATAAAAATTTATAAAATGAAAGGAATACATTATAAAATAATAAACTTATCATGAATGCAATTATATTATGTAAATCAATAGAGTTGTACTCTGAATGCCTGAAGAAGCTTTTTATGATTTATTAAAATCTTATAGATTTAAAGCAAAATTGTGTTTTAAATTTTGATCTCGAAATGAGAAGTAATATTTTATGATTTTTATTTTATAAAGACTGCAGCATAGGATTTCTTATAGACTGGAATTTTTATACACCTTATATGTTAATTTGTATATAATATACCATTAAAATTTTATAAGCAGGAGAACAGAGTTAATTGTCCGTTGACAAATTTTGTATTTAGTATTGAGTTATCTTTCACTGTATTATATAAACCATGATATTGCCATGTCTTTTAGTGGTTACCGAAGAAGTTATTTCCTCAGTTATAGTATAATTAAATTTTATACTTTTAATGCACATTGTCAACTGAGCAATTTCATCAATATCAGTTGTTCTCATACATTGTCAAAGAATAAAACTTAAAACTACTATATTTTCTTTTCAAATAACTTTCGATAGGTTTTCCAAGTTCTCTTGGCAATAGTTAGATGAGCCAAAGTAATTTTACAAAAAATTTCTCTTTTTGTTAGGAAAAAAATATTTTTGCTGCGTATTAAATGAACATTATTTAATATACTCTCTGTCAGAAATTGGCTTTGAGTTTTTGGAGATTAAATTTGTGACTACGAAGTTAACCGTAAAAGAAGATGTTGTCTGAATGATTACTTTCTTCAAAAAAACACTTTTTTGAGATAAAAAATCAGTTTTTAGTACTATTATTTTGAATTACGACACTTCCTTTCATACGCATCACTTCATACTCTTTAATTTCATGTTTGTCATAGTGGCTAAATCACTAGTGTTGAATAATTTATAATTCATGTCAATATTAGGGATTCCTACTTGACATAAGAGTTTCTATCATATTCACACATGATGAAAGGGGAAGAGTTAGTTTCACATATAAACGTTCGAATAATTTTTATGGAGTTAAATTAATGCATTAGATATTGATATTTCTTTTGCATCGCACTGGGATCTTGGGCCGTATATATCCGTGCTTCCGTCAGAATTGACATGTTGATATACACGATATTTGGTGGTTTAGTTGGTTTCCCATTTTTTCAGAAGGGCTGCTAATCTGTCGGCTACTAGGCTTGCAAATTGTTCCTTCGGAAAGTTACTTTGCGCAAGCAATCATTTTTAATGTACATTTTGTTAATATTTCCGTTAATGCTCTGAGTAATTTGAACTTTTAATTCATATTATGAAATGGGGACTGCTGTATTTTGCATTACCTTCAAACTAAGTGTACTTCACATTCCACAAATCTAATCTCATTATGTTTAATCCAGTGTCATTTGACTTATAAGTAGGATGTACAGATATTCTTTATTGAGATAATTTATTTCATTTCAACACTTTGACAATTTTGCAATACAGTCGACCCAGGACAAAAATGTACTCATGAAATACAAACACTGCATTTTGTTTTCGAGAAGATATCGTATAACAACTGCCAGCAACTAAATTGACAAACATAAACTAACGTGCGTTCACGATCACATCCATTTCCGCTGAAACATCACAAATAAAACAAAGAAGTTAAAATCGAGCTGAAGATAAATATAAAGTAGATGGCGTGGACACGGAGTAACATAACAGAAACTAATTAGTTTACTTATAATGCATATTAATAAAGATAGATAGGAATTGAACCACATATATAGATGAAACGGAATGTAAAAAGATTTAAAAATACAATATGATCCAAACACACTACGAGTACATGAATTCTAACTATTTATAGAAAAAGTTCATATATATATATATATATATATTTCAAAAACTAACTATATAGCGAGTTGAATGGATTTTGCTAAAAGCCTTTATTGACGCCTTTATTGAGTTATTTTAAGTGGAATTTAAAATATTTACAAGATATGCCAAAAAATTTTGTATAAATTCTTCTTTATGTTAAAATAACCACTGCATAAAATTTAATGAGCATGGAATCTCTTTTATTTTGAACCAATAAAATTATTCGCATTTAATGACTCGGAATCGTAATTTACTCACATTAGAATTACTTTCAAAAATGGATTTTGGAAAATTATTTTTCATTTCTATCTTCAATTTAAAACAATTAAATTCTATTACAAAATTGTAAATATTACTGTAATATAATCTGTAAATTACTCACTAAGCGAATAGGATTTTCAGAATTGAAAAATTCCGTTAAGAATTTAAGTGACTTGAAGGAAGATCCCAACAGATTACCTCCAGAAGAATTCTAACACCTCAGCGAAGACGACGTTTATGAAGTACTCATTTAATTAATCAATGTTTTCCATGATTCCTAGAGAGTTGGATGGCTAAAAGAAAAGAGCACACTTTTAACACTGCTGTAATTAATCTTTATTAAGGTACTCAGCCATGGGAGATTTCCATATTTTGTGAATGATTAGAATAATAGCAGGTGCTTGTCTCCGATAAGAACGATTGGCTCTCAAGTGTATATTGAGTATGCGTACGCTTTTAAGGCTGTGTAAAGTTAAGAGATCATCAATGGACTAATAAACCCACTAATAGGTCTATGACCTCTGAAATATTTTGAATGAAGATATAAAGAAGCGGTATTCTAATTAGTGATTGAAAATTAACTTGTTTTCTGTTAAGGGTAGTTCATTAACAATTTTATGCATATCTATTTCATCTTTGAACTAAAAGTTAAATTTCATTTTAATGGATAACAAAACTGTAGATTTTGCAAAAATTGTGCTTATTAAAATTTTGAATTTAGTAATATTTACTATTCTCACAATTCAATCCATTAGAAAATAATAAATGTATCATATTTATATATGCAATTTGCCGAATTATTGGCAAAATCAATGTAGATTTACCGGTAACAATATGAGACACAAGTTTACAATCTACTAGTAAATCCATACATAGGTTTACTGGTACAAAAATCCATAGTTTTAATTTATCCAGTGATCTGATAGGTCCTTATGTGAGTGGATAATTGTTTGTTATTTAGATGTATTATTGAATGATTACAACAGATTAAGGGAGTCGGTACCCCCTATACTGACAATGTTAAATTGTGAATTTTTATGTACCTTTTTCTCAGAAACTACTGGACATATAAAGTCAAAATTTTATCTTCACATTGTTTAGATATTTATCTATGTACTGAAGTGAGATTTTAAGAATTTATTGCTTAGTTTTTTTTTAAGAAATTTTTTACTGAACATCACAATGAATTTATGAAAAATAGCAGTTTTTTGTTACGATATCTGCTCTATATCTGGTGTTTTTAAGAATATTACAAAAGTTTCACTTCAGTATATAGAATAACATATCAGAAATGTATTGTAAAAATTTCAAAAGAATGGATACAGTAGATTTAGAGAAAAAGGTACACGCAGTTTAAAAAATGTCATTTTTAGAAAACTGGATTTTAAATACAAAATCTTACCTGGTTAAAAAAGTCCTGCTCCATAGGCTGTATTAGTTGAATTTTTCTTAATGCTGTTTACATACATTTTTCTTTTAAGTCTTTTTTCTACCCTCTTTTCCTTTGATTGTCCAGAAAAGGCATAAATAGCTTTCCGCAGTTTTTCTCTGCCGAGGCATTTCATAGCATTTATAGCATACTCCCCTGGTTTTATACCCAATTTTTCCAGAATAGCCAGCTTGGATGCATTACCACTATTAAAGGAGCATACAGCATCATAAACACCAAGTGAAAGTGTTTCAATCTGGACAAATGTAGATTTGGGAACACGTGACCACACGACATTATGAAAGTTTTCATTCGGGGTCTGTGTATTGCCATGTAAACACTTTTTTAAAAGATCAGGGTGTGAAAGGTCTCTAAATATTGGACGCATAGATTCTACGACAGCAACAGGAAGACTGTTCTTATGTATGTAAGTCTTTCCTGTTGCTTCAGCCTTTTTATATCCACACCATGATTCTTCTCCAGCGGGACAAAATCCATGTTGAGGATATTCATCTGTCGACAGTTTGTGAAGAAAAATAGCCCAGATAGCTTGTCGCATACTATGAACACTGTTCAGATTCCTCCGGATAGCTAACCCATAATAAGTTTGCAATTTATCTATTTCGTGTACAGTTAAGCGGTTTTTGCCACATAAACGTTTACCGTCAGATAAAAATTTCCCTTTCATTTGTGCTTTCAAACGACGTAATCGTGTTCCCATACGCTTCATCACATGTCCGATGCATTCTATCTTTTCGATGGGGTATTCATCTCCATAGATGTTTTCTTTTTTGATGGCAGCAAATGCTTTGGAGTCGCCATCCCCTAAATATGTGACATAACGTGCATCGTACAATGTCAATGAACGTTGAAATATTCTTGAAGCACCTTCAACTTCCATCGACCCACTAGAACCTTCAAAATTGCGCTTACAGTCTTTTATATGAGAAACCGTATTGCTGCACATACAGTACTTGGATAAAATTTCCACATCAATGACTTTCCCAGTGTCAATGCTGGTCACAGTAACCACACCATTTAGAGACGAATAACCTCTCTTTTGCCAAGTTCCATCTACGGCAACTGCAATATTATTATTGCTTCCATTTTCCAAAACCGCTTCTTGCGTAGCCTTTTGCATTGTTTCCTCAGAAACAAGCTTTACAGCATTTAAAAGTCTCTTGTTGTACGGGGCAAATCTTGTTGGTGGCTGAGGCAGATTCATAAGTGCACAAAACATTCGTCCAGCTTCTGCACCTCTTCCAATGGAACGCATTGCATATACATACCTGGTATTTACAGTTGCTCTTTGGGTTCCTTCATGATAATCTGAAGAAGAAAATTCCACACGATATGGGCAAACACAACATTTCAAAACGAAAGAAATAGCCAGTCCAGAGTTATTTTTTAAAATTTGCATATCCATGCCATTGTCACATTTTTTACAACGCACATCATTCTTGAATACAAACGAAAGTATATTTAAATTCATTATGGCATTAATAACACCTATATTTCCTTCAAATGTAGAAAAACTCGCATTTAAATCAGGAATTTTTCTTTCTTTTGCACAAGGATTTTTAATATCAGTTTTTATGTCATTGTTACTTACATCAGCATCCAATGTAGAGTTACTACTAGAAGTAATATTTCTACCTTTGAAAAAAGTTCCTTTACGTTTTTTGAAGACTTTACGTGATCTTGGCATACTTTAAGTTTCAATATTTCTAAAGAAACCAAAATACTCAACTGACACTGAATATAGTTCAACAAAGAATGTATAAAAAAAAATGATTCAAAATCTCAAAACGTTCAGCAAAGCATAAACGAATTCGCACGTGAGAATAGTAAACAAACCTTCAGTCACAACTACAGTTATTCTGCCGCTCTTTGCGAAATGTTTATTAAAATAATGTGAGGCTTTGCACAAACATCTCAGGTTTAAAAGGCCAATGTTTACATTTTTCACTACACAAGTGGGCGTGGCACGTCAGCTGATGTGTAACTCTTTTTATTCAAAATAAAAATTAACATACTTCTAATTCGAATATTAGCAAATATATTATATCATTGGAAAGGTCTTGAATTGGAGATTTTAGAAACATCAAAATCTGAAAATCGATTTTTTGAAGATATATAGGGTACCGACTCCCCTTAAGTGTTTTTATTGGACAATTTTAGTATTATGTATTCCGTCATTGATATTTTTATCAAGTGTTTTTACTCTCGTTTCATATAAAAGTTTAAATAAAGAATAATTGCATTTATAAACAATTGATATTTTTATTTTTAATTTTAATTTTTCTATTCAGTTATAATGATCAATGTTTACGAAAAACGTTTATTTATATTGTTGGCATGAATAAATTGAGTAATTTTAGTATAAATTAGAATAAATATTTAATTTTTAATGATGGTTTTTTTTTTTTTTTTTTTTAAATTCTTGACAATTTCGTATTCATTTTTTTTTTAATTTAGAATTTTTTTCCACCATTTGGACTTTACATTCTATTTTTCAATCTTTCAAATTTTTGATGTTCCGAATATTTGCGAAAATGTTCTTATTAAACGTAAATAATTAGGTAGCATATTTCAAAACCCTTTACAAAATCTCATCACAAACTAAATATTTTTCCATAGAAGCTATGATCTTAATTTTGTGAATAAAAGAATAACTAAACAAAATTCAAATCTGATGAATGAAAATTTTTTATATTGCCCGATACTAATACAGTTACAAAAATTACAACACTTTGAAGCAATAAAAGAAGGAATAGTTCCGTTCAATGGATGACTGAAAAATTTCATTATTTCAGAAACGTTTGAATGATATTAATATCTATTAACAGTTCAAAGATTTATAAAAATAATCTATTTCCTAAACTTGTATCTAGTTATGAATTTATCATTAATAAATTTTTAATGTATTACTTTTTACATATTTTCAATGAATAGTTTCGAAGTAACCGTGAGAAGTCTATGTGGAAGGAAATCCTCTAGATTATATTTTTCATTCAGAAATGTCACTCTATAAAATATAACGATTAATATGAAACACTCTGCTTAAAAATGGATGTTTAATGGATATGATACGTTAGATATAAAGTTATTACTCGAATGCCTTTCATTATAAAAATTTATAATGAATTAAGTTCTTAATACATTTTTAGTAAATGAAATATCGTAACTGTAATCAGAAAATAAACAGAAAACATGTTTAAAAATAATAATTTTTCTGCTTATTCTGAATTCACAACTATACCATTTGATTAAACGCTATTTTAAAGCACAAAGAATAGAGGAAAAATTCTAAAGGTAAATAAAATAAAGTTAAGAATGTCCCCTGATAAGTAATAAAATTTATAGCACCCTTACTACACAGTCTGTGCATTTCTTTGAAAGGTGCTCGATTTTGAAAAACTGATTCCCAAACTGAATTTCTCGAGTTTTTTTTTTTTTTTTTTTTTTTTTTAACATTTTTTTCGCATCTCTATCATTCCTAGTCACTCTGTTTCCAACTAATGATGCTTAACAGTTATTTAAAATACATGCACCGAATTACGCATGCGTGCACGTAACAACAGTTATGATTAATACCGGATGAAATTTTTGAAAATGAAATTTTTGTAAATCTTCCAAAAATTTAAGACTTTGGTGGTCAAAAGGCACAGCTGGACTTTGCCAAAATAACAAAATAGTGTCGACAGCCATTCTTTGGTATACATAAAAATGCATTTGAAGTATATCAGCAGTATCATTTTTTTTGTTTGGTATTTGTAGAATTCAAGATGTATGTATGTCTGTGAAATATGTCCAGATATTACCTTTCTTTATCGTTATTTCGCATGATGTTTTTTGTGCAGTCAGCATGAAATAATAATGTATGCCTATGATATAAAAGGATTTATTTCTTTTTTATCAAAGGCTGCGTTTGTGTATCAAAATTGAAGCCATAGAACAAACAAAAATTCTTACATATTTTTTTCTGAATGTTTGTTGAGTACGAATAAAAAAAAGCTAGTATGTTTGATATAATGCTTTGTATTAAGTCTTGAAGGAAGATTTTTAGATTTCTTCAGCTGTAAGTAATGTTTATCAGTTGTTTATGAAAAATTGTGTCAGATACTACCAAATAACTGGTAGTGTCTTTTGTCTTTAATCGGAATATATTCGAAATATATGAATAATAGTAATAGTGATATCGGAATAGTGATTTTTTTTTTTTTGATATTTGCATATTTGAAGTTGTCTATGAAAGATGTTTTATTAGTACAATTTTTACTGTTATTTGATGCTCTTTTTTTGCAACTTGTCTGTATGAAATAATATTGTGTGTATGTTATCAAAAAGAGTTGATTTCTTTCCATCAAAAGCCGCAGTTATATGTTGTAAATAGAAGCCATAGAATAACTCACTGAATGTTATGTAGAATGTTTTACTGTCCTTTGAATATGAATAAAAAATAGATATGTTTAATACGGTGCTTTGTAAGTAGGACTTTAGAAGTACTTTTTTCTTAAATTCTCCCACTGGAAATAATATTTTCCGCTGTTTCTGAAAGGCTTCGTAAGAAAGGAAACGAATGTTTGAGGAAATAACATGTTTTCTTCTTCGTATCAAGTATTGTAAGATAATATTCATTATTTGAAATGTTTGTAAAATAAAATAATGTTGTTTGCAAGTAAAAGAGAACAGTTTATCCTATAATAGTTAGTTATGCTAATTATAGTCATAAATTAATCTCATAAGCTCCAATTAATATAACACTTTTTTCTACTTTTAGAAATTGCAAATCAACATTGTTGATTAAACAATATATCATAGTATTTGTTTGTATATTTTGTGATTAATTACAATATATATATATATATAACAAAATTAAACGACGCACCAGGAAGCAGTTACCCGACAGTAATAAAATTTCGCATGCAAAAACATTTGGACCGAACATGCAAATGATTCAAATTTGGTGTCCAATGAATGAATAGCGGGAGCTACAGCACATTGGAACTGTGCACACTGCAGGTGTATATAAGATGAGATTCTCAATTGCATGGTCAAGTTTTCTGTTGCATTGCAATTTAGGTAACCTTTCAAACACTGAGAAAATGCCTCGCCTCAGGATTCCAGCTCATTACGAGCAACTGTCAGAATTTGAAGAAGGTCGTATCATTAGATTGAAAAGGTAAGTTGTGCAAATTGGAGAATCGATCGTCATATGGGTCGAAACAATGCGGCGATTAGAAGATGCAGACAAGAATAGGTGGACGTTGGCAGATTTCATTGTCACGAAGGTAGCGGTCGACCTATGGCCACTGCAGATCGGGAGGACCGAGTGATTGTCAGATCATCTGTCACAGCGTCTCATTCATCGTTATCAACCATCAGACGTGCGACCCCCACACGAGTGTCCACTTTGACCATTCACAGACGTTTGATACAGTGAAATCTACAATCGTTCCGACAGCTACTCCACATGCCACTCCCGCCTGCAAAAGTAGAGCCAAATTACAGTAATGCTTGGCTCGATCAGGTTGGAATAATGCTAACTGGGGAGGTATAGTGTTTAGCGACAGATCCCGCTTCTAACTGTGTCCTGACAATCATCGAATACGTGTTTGGAGACTCCCAGGGTAGAGTGCCGATCCTGCTTTCACTATAGCACGCCGCACAGGCCCTCAACCAGGAGTTATGGTCTGAGGTGCCATTTCCTTCAGAGCTGGATCCTTTAAGTCGTCATTAGAGTCACAATTACAGCACAGTGGTAGGTTGACGACATTCTGAGACCTGTTTTGCTACCATTCCTTTTGGAATACCCTGGACTTATATTTCAGCAAGATAGTGCCAGACCACATAAGGCACGTGTTACTATGAACTATCTTACAGCTTGTCAAACACTTTCTTGGCCAGCCAGATCTTACTCCAATTGAGCATGTCTGGGATATGATGGGAAGGTGACTGCCTCTACCGGGGAATGTTGAAGATCCAGCCCAACAATTGGAACAAATTTGGCAAGAAATACCGCAGGAGACCATCAGGAAGCTTTATCAGTCTATGCCACGTCATGTGGCAGCTTGCATCCTGGCTAGAGGTGGGTCAACACCTTATCGAGCTCGCTACTTTGTAGCTATGTAACTCTGAAATAAATCATTCCGGTTTTTCTGAAATTTTAATCAGTTTCAATTTGTACATCATTTTTCAGTCCGCCAATTTTTGTCTCCTTCGGATAACTCCATCTGGGTGCGTCGTTCTTTTGTTACAGAGCGTATATATATAATTATTTCAATGAAAATGTTTCACAAGAGTTAAATTTTTAACTTTTCTGTGATTTTAAGCATAGTTTTTTTTTTAAAACGTAATTTCTTAACATATAAAACTTACGTGTGAATCAATAAATGTTGGATTTAAATTATTCAAAATCTAATAATTTAAATTTACGCAAAAAAAAAAAAAGAAAGAAATCTGAAATTAGTTCAAGCACACTTAAAATAAACTTTTCATCAAAATGGCTAAAATATTTTATAGAGAAATAAAAATCGCTGGTATTATTTATTTTTAAAATTATTATTCAATTTACTATATGTTCAAATCTCGGAAAGAAACGTTTACAAAATAGTTTATTTGAAAATATAAACTTAAGTATTTTTTCACAATATGCATGATATTTCTGAATATAGCCTTATGAAACATTGAAATTGAAAATAATATATGTTTTCATTTTACACCTATACACTCAAACAATAATATTTATTTAATTGAAGAAATATTTAATAAGATTTTCCAAATATGTCACTGTATCAGAATCTTATTAAATAAGTTTGAATATTATGAATTATTTAATGGATCCTGAAAAGTTATTTAACCAATTCTCCAACATTTACTTAAAAAAATATGATGCTGGGATTAAATTACAACAGTTATTATAACTTACTTATCTATATTTAAGAATTTCTATTATTATCTATATCATATTTAACTCAATAAAATGTAATAACATGTACAGTTTTCAACATTATATGGAATTAAATGGACAAGAAAACGTCTGTAAGTGATAAAAAAAAGTACTTTATAATGCAAGAGTTTTAAAAGGTCATTTAAACAATGGTTCATTAAATCCTGGAAAATACTGAATATATATTTAAAGGTCAATATATAACGAGTATAAAATGCCTTTCTCTATAACTTCCCATGTATCTACGTTTTACCCTTCAATTTCTCCTGATTAACTTTGTCAATGATCAATGTCATTCTATAAATTTCTTCCTTCTAGACATGTACCAAAATTGTATTGAAAACGATACCTAAAGATGAAAGAGAGGATAGAAAGCTTCTTCAACAAGCTTTCACAGGGAGATTTCTTCATTATAAAGTTATTCAGAATTGGTGTAATGAAGATAAGGTCATTCCAGATCAGATATAGTCTTGAAAAGTTTCGTTAGAAACACAAACCCAATAGCGGAAGACAAACAGTTATCTTGTTAAAGAAACTAAAACACTTCTAGGAGAGTAGTTTATTTAACAGTAAGTATATTTTTTTCATACATATTCAACCCCACAATTATTAAAACAAATTATATAATAGACAATTTAAAGTATATAATGTTGATATTAAAATATTATCATTCTTCATACTGATTTAAAAGGAAAAAATTCCAAACATTTCAAAGGATATTTTCAAATTAAAAAAAAAAAAAAAAAAACTCAAATTGAACTAAAAATTGAAATTAATCTTACCCTATTTTGTTACAAAAATACAATCGTAGAATTGCTTCGAAATGTAATAATTAATTTTTTTTGTTAAAGAAATATGGTGTTCCTACTAAAATAACCTAAATGATTTTCTTTACGCTCTCCTTTTCTACTGTATTTGACAGGAAGTGTACTAAATATCTTTTATAAACTGAATTTCCCACCACAAAATTAGAACCTTTTTGTATGATTTTTACAAATGTTATGTGACTGCTTCTGTAGAAAACAATCTACAAAGTTAATAATGTATAAATATGTGATGTTTATTAAAATTTCCCTTTTTTTAAATATTTTCTTATAAAAACATTCGTTTAAAGGATGTTATGGAGATATAGTTAGCAAGTATCTCTTGGAAAACAGGTACTGGAAAAGCTTCGTAGCAAGAAATATAAGTATTTGATTTTCAAAAATTGATTTTAGGTAAATGGAAGATTCTAAATCAGTACCATTGATTTGAAATTTGTTATCTATTTGTTACTAGATATAAAATAGTTGTTAAATAAATTGATTTTCTTAAAATGATAACATTAAAAAACTTATTTATTATACTTACTTAAATTTAAATTAGGGTTTCTTACGAAGCAGAAGCTGCAATATATCGAATGTCATAAAAACTGTGAGGTTTTTTGCATATCTCACAAGGTAATTCATTTAACAAAATATATCGCATGTATTTGAAGGGAAAAAATCGCTAATATTAATTTGGTATTAAAGAATGTAAATTATTTTAATTTCAAAATTTAAATTTTATATACATGAAAAGTTCTAAATGCATTTCTCGAAATCGTAAAAGTTTATGAATTGCTTCTTTTTTATCAAGCAATTGTTGATTAAATTACTATTTGTAGATTAAGACAGTTGAAAGCTAGTTTAATATTCCTATCTATATTAAAATTTAGTCATCTTATGGAGTATAAACTCTTATTTAAGTAAAATACTAATATTCTTTAGAGATCTATATATTACAAATAAAACCAAAACTAATTCATCTCTTAGAATGAAAAATATTTTATCTCAAATGCGAGCCATTTTTACGTAACTAATTAATAATTCTTAAAATAAATTCTTTGATGCCTCTAATAATTCATTTAAAGATTCTCCTCAACAAAAAAAAATCTCTTTTGCAGTAGTCTCAATCCAGATATTAAGAAATATGTGCCATTCTTTCAAAAGAGTATAATACGCATAGAATCTCTAGCAAGAGCATTTCTAAAGAGTAAGGCTATTTTCTCAACAAGCATATTTTTCCGATACTTTCAATACGATATTACTCTCGGCTGACTACCTTCAAAAAAATTAATAATCCTCGTATCTTGGGTCTCGGAAAATAAAACAGGTAAATCCCGAAGCAGGAACAACTACTCCACTCTCAGATGCAATAAAGAAGTTTGGAGAAAGAAAAGATCTTGGAGGAGATCTATTGTAAGTCTTCGTAATCCAAGGAATACCCTGCCATCATCATCAAATCCACGTGGGAAGACAGGGCGATATGTAATTAAGGTTATTTATTTTATTATAGATATTTTTCCTTCCCTATCTCCTTTTATTGATCCCAAATGCTCCCCATTCACTGTAACTTTCATTCTCGTTTGGGTTTGATGGATGACAGTGCCTTTAGATGGCGTTGGAGTCGTTCTAGAAACATAGTTAATGTCAATTTAGGCATGTTACAGCATTATGTTAGATTACATTTAAAGATTAAAATGTATTAGATTAAAAGAATGGAAATAAAGAAAGGATTGGCAATGGTAACAAAAGTATATTTGTGTACTATTGTTGATTGATTGGTTTCTTGGGAAGTGATTTTTTTTTTCTTTTTCAGGAAAGTATTTATAGCATTTTTTGTTATTGCTTAATATCGTGCTTTAACCAGAGTAAAGGAATATTTTTTTTTATATTTGTAAATAATTTTTGTTATTCCCAGTTTAAAATTATTGTACTAGATTTTTTCATTTTGTTAAGTGTCATTCTACAACATTAACTAGATGCATTTAAAAATGAACATTATTTTTAAGAAATATTATTTATACTAACTTCATAGTACTTCAAGCAAAATTAACATTAGAAGTTAAAAATAATAATTATTAACGAAGATTTTAAGTAGTATTAAATAAGATAAATGAATGAATAAAACAGAGGTATTTTTTTTAATAAAAACCCATATTACGCAAAGACATAATAAGGGAGGGATTAGAATGGTATCAAAAATTAATTTGTGCAATAAAGTTTATTAATTTTAATCTGTATGACTGAATTTATTTTGTTTCAGAAAGAGAGTTTCAAATGGAGATTATTTATTGTTTAATACTATGATTCAACAACAGTAAATTAATCTCTTTTTTAAAGTGTGTTAGCAGTTTTTTTTGCCATTTACAATGTGACATGTCAAATTTGGCTTCGTTAATACTTTTTACATAAAGAGCCGCAAACTGAAACTTTAATACAATCTCATCTAAAAAAACTACATTTTTTTCCATAAAATCTATTTTGCGGGCTCTGAATTCCCAGTTTATCATTTCGTATTAATACTAGAATGTAAAAATATTACAATATTTTTTAGGGAAGTTAATATGTGATTTTATCAAATGTTCGATATGAAAACATGGTAAAAGTGATGACAATTGGGAATTAGAACTAAGGGGAGGGCTAAGCATAGACAAACAAACATAAGAAATTTTAAAATTTAGCTACAAAATAGTAAGTTTTCGACGTCTATTTAGTGAATTTGGACATAAAAGTTAAAGTTGACATTTTATACTTTAGTGTTGTTTAGTTTCAATACTAGTGAGTATTTTTCTCCTTTTGAAAGTTTGATTAATATTATACAAGATGTTATCAAAGGAACTACATTACTACATGTATTAAAATTATATAGTTATTACATACATGCTAATATGCATGTATCATAGTCATAAATGATCAGTAATAATTTTATTTAAAAACGTATGGCTCGTTTGAAACCAATACCAAAAAAGACAACTTGGCCAAATCTCTTTGATTTACTCAAAAGACTGTTTCATACTCCATTTTATTAAAAATATACCCAAGGGAAAAAAAATTACTCCTATTGATTACTAGTGCTAAATAACATTTTATTAAGTGTTCAGAACAATAAATCGATTATAATTTAAAAAGGAAGATAAATAATACAAATTAAGTTTTAAGTCAAATCTTTAGTATCTCTGTATGAATAGTGATAAGTGAATTTGGTTTTACCTTGCGTAATCCCATGCAACCACATTGGCTACTCTTCTTCACAGCACATGCTATACCTCTTGCGCGTCTCCATCATTTGTTGTGGTGCTTCAGGAAATGATAAGTCAACACGTAAAAGTCTAATAATTGGGTGATAAGATAGAAAAATTTGTACAATGTTTTGCACATAATTCTTAATTTAAGATAGTTTGAGAGGAATCAAAATTTAATAATCGATCAAAAAGTCAGAGGTTAGCTTCTTCTCCCGCTGAATCACTGTGTCTGCATGGAAAGTGCATAAAAACATACATTGCTTTATGTTAGACATTATTAAATCAATGACTTATGAACCCGTTTTTCTAGTATTTGAATGATAAATCAATAAACCATGACTACAATTCAATATTATGCGTATTTTTTATGATAAATCAATAAACCATGACTACAATTCAATATTATGCGTATTTTTTATCACTTGGCGAGTTTAGCTTCCTGCCCCGCCGCTCTAAGTCGTACTCCAAGTATTTAATCAATCGTCACTTTTGATTTTGTGTCTAACATGCAAAAGAGCTCGTCGATTCGTGGGAAAGTGTTCCTACTGATTCCTTCCAAGAGTTGCACTTCATGGTTTCAGAGGTTACTGTTTCAACTCTAGCTGTTTCGATAATGTCACGAATGCATGTATTGAAATAAAGAAATTAATAAAAAAAGTCAAGAAATAATTGTTGAAATGTATAAGAAATCAAATCCAGAAAATTAATTTTTTTTTTCCGAAACTGTTTATTAAGCAGGATTTCTTAATATTTCATGATACACACACACACACACATATATATATATATATATATATATATATATATATATATATATATATA
>BMAW01020473.1:276213-292177 GCA_019974015.1 Nephila pilipes
ATATATATATATATATATATATATATATATATATATATATATATATACATACTAAGGAAGTTTTATAACACACCCACGTATATATATATATAAAGTGTATTCCTTTTTTCTGATTTTGTTTGATTATAAATACCATACATCTTATTTCATATCATGTTTCCGCATATGTATATAATACACACACATACACACACATATATATATATATATATATACATATATATAACATATTCCTTGATTTTGTTATATATTTCTTTTCAAATTATTAATATAGCTTTAAGCTTTGTGTGTGCCTAATTATTATATTTTAATCATTCGATAGAACTGCAAGTGTAAATTTTCAGTCAAAATGTCTCCCCCCCCCCAATGGTTGAATATGGATATGAGTTTCGAGATATATCTGTATTTGGGTACCATTTTAAAATAAAATATTACGCAATATAGTTCCCAGTTTTTTACATTTCTATTTATAAAGGGTACTTAAGCGTATGGTGAAACTGAATTACTTTTTTCTCCAAGTAATTTCTAAATTTAAGGAATTATTTATAAGGAAAAAGAAAAAGAAAAAAAAGTTAACTTTCCAAAATTACCAAGCTCTATAATTTTTTCATAGAAAATATACTGCAATATCTTTAAAATTTGAGCTCACTATACTTTCTGTATTATTTTTTATATGTGGAGTGAAATATTTTGTATATATATGAAACATTACTTTTAAATTGGTACCTAAATGCAAATATATCTGAAACATCACTTCCATATTCAATTCAAAGGGAAAGGAAAACTTTTCATCAAAAAATCTTTAATAATTCAATAAAATACATAAAATATCTTTTTTAAGCACATAATTCCTAATCGGTACGAATAAGTGTTAAAACCTATATTTCCCAAAAAGGGTTTTATTTCCGCTATTTTATTTTCCCCACATGTCCATGTACCCTTACAATGAATTAAAAGAACAATAAGCAAATTTTTCAATCAGGTTTTTAACATATTCATACTCTTATCCGGAATTTCACAACCAAACATGAATTTATAGTAGTCAATTCATCAATATATTGAAAATAAGAATATTAGTGGAAGACATAGAGTTATTTTTTTCAAGAATAAGAAAACGTGCAATATTCTTGTTTAATACTATCGGAAAGATAGCTCTTTATCATGTGAGAAACAATGGGAATAAGCCCCATTTTGTTCATCTTTTGATTACTTAAGAAAATTATAATTTTTCTCAAGGCAAAATCCTAACTTTGTTTACCTTTTATACTATAAAATATCACACAGTTACATGAAGTTTCAGACTAATGCAAAAATCTTAAGTAATAACAAATACAATTCTACATTTTGAAATTAGAATTTTAGATAATTAATGCATGCTGTATTTCCATACATTCCTTTTTCATGGGGCATACATTCACAATTTCCATTTTCTCTACCATATCTTTCAGTACAATTTTATATACATACATAATACATTGTTATGTCACATAAAATTCTTAACAGGATGGAAAAATGTAATATGAAATTGGATACGAAATTCTTTGCAATGGTTTTAATTACAAATAATGTAAAACTACGTCAGAAGCCACACAATATTTTAACCTTGGTACAATAGACACGTTCATTAACAAACGGAATTGAATTAAACTCTGCAACATTTTCAATACTAGAGGCTAATGGGGTAGCAACCAGGTCAAGCAGGCATGCAAAGTGGTCTCATCCTGTTGCTGAAGCAGAAACTGGACCAGAATAGCTCAAAGTGCTTAATGGGCGCATCTATTAAAATCTCCAATCTTCCAAAAGAGCAGCCTGAACCCAACTCATCAGTTTTTAGACACAGGAGTGGCTCATTAGAAACCACTTCCGGACCCACTTCTCGTCATTAGTTTCCGGAAGTGGCTGGACAGTTTCCGTCCTTCGCTAATTGTTGCCCAGTCTGAGCGCGGAAGTAATTCTTCCCTGTTAGGTAACGGTTCTTTCCGTTTTCAGCGCTTCCTTTTCGTGAGATGAAGGGAGGGATGTGAGAAAGAAAACAACTTCTCAGGCGAAAATGTTACTACGGGAATTTGTGCTATAAAGAGATCGGATATGAGATTCTATTACGTGTTGATTAGAAAGGAGAGTGCATCTCTCAATTTTTGAGACGTTGTATTATATTTTAAAGATATTTTTTTGTGTAAAAAAAATGCGTTGTTGTGCCTTTTAAATAAAGTCTCTTCAATTTAAAATATTTTTTTTTATAAAAATAATTGTTCAGTAAACTTATACTACATGTTGTTGCTTATATTTGGAATATTGTTCGTTTATGTGTGTTCGTTTGTTATTGTTTATGTTCTTATTACTTTTTCGTTCAATGTCATAAATCGTGATACAAGGTAAAAATAAAGAAATTAATAAATTATAAAGAAGCAAAATTAGAAATTGATAAAATTGTGTTTCTCTTAATTTGTGAGTTTTATTAAACTTATACACAGCATTTCTGATTTAGCTTTCTTTGTGTTCTACATATTACATCAACAATTAACTCAAGAATAAAATTTATTCTTTTCAAGCTTCCATGAAGTTTCATAAGATCTTCAAGGAATTATAATGTTTGAACAACAAAACTACGTGTATTAATGCAGTTCGAATAATTGATCAGGAAAAAAAAGCTTATAATTATCACAAATGATCCAATTTATTAAACCACTGATTTTAACATTTTTGACTTTAAAATGCTTAATTGAGATAAAATATTATTCTAATCCCTTTTCATACAATATTTGCTAGTAGTGTAAAATATCTACAATCTTAAAAAAATGCTGAAGTCAGTTATAATTGTCATTTACTCTCCATACTAATGCTGTCCATAATAACACATATGTTTTTCGCATTTTGTATTGAAACGGAGATCTTCATTTACCAATACTTCCCTTTTTTGATAATTTTAAAAGAAAAAAAAATCATTACATATTTTACAATTTTGCCTAATTAAATCTGGTGATTATTAATTGAAAATTACCTATTAGCTTCTTAAAATATTAATTAGATTTACCTAAAATATTATATTAAACAAGTACATAATACAAATTTTTAATATCATTAAAAATTAATACGAAATAATTCAAATACTACACAAGATGTTCAAGATACATTCACCATAGTGCAGCTCAAAAATGAATTATATGAACATCTTTGATATACAAATAAACATTTTTGAAATTGTGTGAATTCCTTAAGCACATGAACATTTTCTATCTATGCACAAAATGACACGTTTCCTAAATCACAGGAGGAAATGAAAACGAATAAATCTAATTCCAAGACAAGTAACATTCTTTTTTCATCGATAAAACATTTATTTACCTATATACGTATTTACACTCAAAGATCTCTAAGAAAACATTTGTGAATGTATGCCCCATGAACGAACAAAGATCTGATGAGTTCGTCTCTGAGAGCTTAGAACACCTGATGGTCTCCCACTGAAGATGAAGAATCATTAAATGTATGTATGTTTTCGGCTTATGAACGGGTTATAGTGCAAATTTGATCCACGTGAGGATGTATAGTAAATGCAATCAATACGTCTAAGAAAATATTTTATTTCTTTTGAATATAATACTACATAAGTGATTTTCATTTTTCTTACATTCATTTGTGTTATATAAGTTATTAGTTACTTGTTAAATTTTTATAAATTTCTCGCTAACCTAATTAATTAATCTTTTTCAGATGAATGGTGAATAAATTTTCTAAATAGTCTAAAAAAAATTATATGTAAAATAACGTAATTTTCATGGAATTAAAGGATGCAACCAGTGTTATACGATTACATGATTTAGAATATATGTTTCGAATTTTTACTTAATTAATTTTCGCTCTAAATTACTTTTTTAGTTTGATGAAAAGCCTTTACAATACTTTTAAATTTTAGTTCTTTTTGAATTAAATTTACATGATATATAAGTTAAGATTTGGGTAGTAACTCGACAGAGAATTTCAATAAATGCATTATTAATGTGTATTGTTTTATCCTGTACAAAAGAATAATTTAATTTAGTTATATTAATTTCTTAAAAATTATTTTTATAGACAACTTTTTTATAATAATATGAATCCAAGCAAACTAATGATATCATTCTATGTCAACTTTACATTATTTGTTTGTAACATCTAACATCTGAAGATATAAGAAAGTTTTTCCTTTTTTTATGTCAAAATAATTTGTTGAGTGGAATGTTTTGAATCCATAAAACATATTTAACCCAATCTATCTGTTCTAAGCCACACAAAACCAATTTATGAAGTTTTATATCCATTTTAATTTACATTATCTTTGTTTCCTGGCTAATTTGATGCACTATGCATTAAATTTAATTTTTACTTGGCTTTCCTTATGAATTAAGTTTCATTTGTCTTTTATCCTTTAAATATCTTCATTTTTGAATTAACTATATTAATTCGTTTTTCTTGAGTTACGCTCTGTAAGGTTTTAATTTGTAATATTTAACTTATAATTATTTTTCAGTAATTTAATACTTTTAAATTACTGGATGTATTATTTCATATTAAATGTGGTCAAATTTTATATGTCATCAGTTCGGTGTTTCTTATTTCCCTGTATGCATGAACTTTTCTATAATATTATGTGATAGAAATTTAAAGGCTTAATTTCACTTTAAGGTTATCCGTTCTTTAATTTTTAGTTTAATCTGTTTACAGTAACTTAATTGTCTTACATTTATTGGATTAGCATATCTTTTTATAAGATGTTTGTATTTATTTCTTAACAACAACAATTTTTAATTGTTCAATTTTATTTTTAAATTTGGTTAAATTATTTTTGTTGTAGTTTTCTAATTTATTCGTAGTTCCTCTACATGTTTATTTCCTATATATCTATGTCACTCTCCTTTTAAACAGGTATAGTGAAACATACTATGCATACCTTGTAAAACTTGGAGAATATTTGGGTTTTTTTTCTATTTTTGATTTCATTCGTATTCATTATGACATTATAACAGAATGCAAATTTGATAATATTGAAAATTGATACAAATCATTTCAATGATTTAATTATGAATCAGAAGCAGTGTATAGTTGAAAAATATGTATCACAAATTTGAGATAAGTTAACGGGCAAAAATAAATAAGATGAGAATGTTTGTTTTGAAATTATTTCAAGGTAAATGAACAAAAAAGTCTAAGCTATCTAACATGATTAATGATACCTCCTTTTATAATTTAAATTTCTTCAGAAAATAACTTCATTATGTAAACCTGACATATTTCCGGGCAATGAAAATATATTTTGAGTATTTCTTTAATAAGTACCAGAAAAAAATATAATCTAGAATTAAATTAATTAAATATAAACATATTCATTATATTATTTATTATAAAAATGTTTTAATGGAAAGTTATGGTATTTTTTTTTTCAAAATCTTCAAAGATATTTTTTCTCTTTATTTCATGTTGAAATGAAATTTAAAAATTATTATAATAAATATAGCAAAATAATATATTTAGTAAAGTTTTATTTAGCTTTTACTTTAATTCTCAAATTCAGCTTCCGTTATATTCAATGAGCCTTCTAAAAATATATCTGTGTCCTAGTTTCTTTAAAATAACCTTTTTCCTTCAATTCCCATTATTTCTAATAACATTCTGCATAGAATAACTTGTAATTAATGCTTAATGAATAATAAGATCTTAATATATTTATTTTCCCTGTAAAAAATCTGTTTTTCTGAGTAAAAACTAAAAGAATACGAAATTATTTATCTCAATTGCTAAAGAATCAAGGAATTTTGTTTGCTAAGTTGTTCTCCATTTTATTTTTATTTTCTTTAAATTACTGCAATAACATAAACCATATAATTTAAAAATCAGGTTAACAGCATGATGTATGCATGTTGTTTCTCTTTCTTTGTTTGAATGCTTTATTTTTAATAATATAAACAAGTAGGTTTGGAAAGTTTTAATAAATAAACTCTCAGAATTCTTAATATATTTGAAACAAAGTAATTTATGTTTTAATCATTTTTAAAATTAATAAAAAAATTACATTTCTTTAATTTGAGTGAATTTCTTTTCCATTAATTTATAACGTGATACGTAGATAGTTTTGTAATATTGTGGGAAAAATATTCATTAAATAAACTGTTTAACAACAGTAAGTGCATTTCATTGCAACCGAATTTGTATCATTTAATAGTTTCTGTAATTAATAAAACCATTAAAATAAATAATTATATGAAGAAAGCTTTATTAAACAGATTTTAAATAATATTTACTGTCATAATTTATTTAAAGACAGTGTTACGAATTATTAATGACTCTTCCCTGTGATGTTCATCTTATGGTTAGAAACAAACATTTATAAAGGTTTTGCTGGATACCCTGAAGTGTTAAGCAATAATCATCTTCTGAACTTGGCGATAAACTGAATGTTCTCTTAAATGCTTAAAATCTATAGTTTCCTCTATTAGAAGAAAGTTAAGGACCTTTCGGGAACTTTCCATATAATGCCACACTTTTTCTGGACAGCTAAAAGAGGAAGGAGTTTACCTTTGCTGTCTACCTTTACAGTAATAAGTATTATTTGGAATAATTGCCGCAATGCGATCTTGTAAGCTTATGAGCTGAACATTAGTTATTATATATATATATATATATATATATATATATAGTAAAATTGGTTCCATTTTGATTGAGTGGTTGTAAGGCGGTGAGAGTGATTGTAATAGAAATTAATAAGTTATTTCAGATCTTTTTTAGCTGCAAAACTTTAATTTAAACATTAATGCAGCATGAAATACAACAATTGAGGTAATACTACACATCTACAGAATTATCGGACATTGCTAGTTCTTTCGCCATCGTTCTCCTGTTCCTCGCTTTCTCCCTCACTCCTCTCGTCTAGCGTTAGCTATTTTCATGGGGTAAACTTCTGGAATTGTAAGACTATTTAATAATCTGAAATCAATGCATAACCTAACGCTTCCATCCTTCTTAGAGACACAAACTACAGGATGAGCCCATTCACTGTCACTTGGCTCAATGAGGCTCATATCTAATAACTCCTTAATTAGCCGGTCTACTTTCTTTTGTAAACTAATAGGGACTCTATACGGTTTTAGTCTCTTTGACGAACAGTTCTCTGTAACCTTGGCATGTCCAGGTTTGGAACTGAATATGTCCGAATACTTCCGGAGGATATCAAAAAGTTCTTGGGTTTGTACAACTGTCAAATTAGTATTTTCCATATTTTCCAGATGTTTTAGGATATCTTTAACAGCTTTATTCATCTTGTCAGCAGGCGCATAGTGAATAGTTCCAAAATCTTCATCTAGTTCGAAAACCATACCAACATGGTTTATCCTTTGGATATAAGGTCGGATCTTATTTATGTGAAGTTCCTTGATAATTCCATCTTCCATTTCGACTTTCGCAGAGTATGGTCTCGTAATTTGTATAACTCTGTCAAGTCCAATCCAAGTATTTAAAAGTTTATGAAAAGATGAAGGTAACAGTACTAAAACCTTTTCGCCAACAACAAAATATTTTTCTTTTGATCTAAGATTAAAATTAAAAGCATATCGTTCTTGACACTTTCCTGCATTCTCAGATGCAATTTCATGAGCTTTCCTTAGATTTTCAGTTAAATCTTGTAAATAATCTACAATTGGACGAGATGCGGTGGTCGGAATACTTCGCTTGCCTGTCCAGACTTACCTTAACAAAGATAAAGGAACCGGAGGTAACCGTCCGTAAACCATTTGGAATGGTGACAACCCAGTGGTGCTATATGGTACTTCTCTATACGTGAATAAAAGATAAGGAAGATGTAAATCCCAGTCTCCGCCGTATTCTTGAATATTTTTATTCATCATTTCCTTTAAAGTCCGGATCCAGCGTTCGACAGCACCCATACTCTCATGATGTCCTGGAGTGGAAAAACGCGGAGATATGCCTAGAAGATTTTCAAACGCTTGAGTGAGCTTGGATGTAAAATTTCTACCTTGATCGGTACAGATCATTTTAAGAAATCTAGTCTGAGTAAATATTTTCATTAATACGTTGCATGTGGTTTTAGCACTAATTTCTCTTACTGGTATGGCTTCTGCCCATCTAGTGCACAAATACACGGCACATATTACAAAACGGTGTTTTCTTCCTGATGGAGGCTCTAATGGCCCTATGCAGTCTACACTTCATACTTCAAATGGAGTTTCGGGTCTAACAATAGGTTTTATAGGGATCCTATTCCTATATGTAGCTACCTTTTTCAACTGACACTCTTTGCAGCTTCCACAATACCCTTTTATGTCCTGCTTGACTGTAGGCCAGTAAAATGAGTATGGATGGTACTGGATGGTACACTGGATGGTTTTATTCTCTCCAAGATGATCAGATAGCTGGATTTCATGTGCCATTTTTAAAGCGATTTTCCTCTTTTCTATTGGTAATACGACTTGTTTAATATTTTCACCACAGATATAATCATTATGCAATAAAATTCCGTGGTCTATAAAATAGGAATTTGTCCCCTTTTCAGCCCATTCAAAACACTTATTAAGTGTTTCATCATTCTTCTGGAGGTTGCAGAATTCTAAGTCTGTCTCTTCAACTGCATGATCATTTTTTTCGTTTTGCAGAGAATCCTTTTTTGCTCACTGCCAACACTGTACTAGTTATTTTCGGATACAATCCCTTGTCATCACTATCTCTCGATGTTTCATTATTCGGTACGTTTAATTCTGAATCCGACGTCTCCAAACAATAGCTACTCCCATGGAGTACGATATTCTCTTTGAGCATAGTGTATGCTGAAAAGCTTAGCAGTAAATCGTTGGTAAGTCTCCTTGAAACGGCACATGTGACTGGAACATCTCCATGTAAATTATCATTAATTTTCATTTCGAAGAGTCTGAGAGGTGTTGTTTTACTTTCACCAAAAGCCGAATTTATTTCTATTTTGCCTTCTCCTTCATAAGGCAAATCGGCCAACAAATCTTCACGTACTACAGATATTTGTACACCTATGTCTACGATATGTGTCCTGAATGGTATCGTAGATACCATTCAGGATTGTCCTTCCACATTTGATTTCGACGATTTTTAAATCATCCACACCATCATAGATGTCCACTGGTTTTGAAACTGGAATAGAAATTTTAGCTGTCAACACTTCTGATTTATCATCTTTTATCGTAGTTGACTTTTGTATTAGGTTACTTTGTGCGGTAACAGGAATATTTCTCGTCTGAAGATTTTTCATGCAAAACCTTGAGGTGTGACCTTCTTTTCCACAAATAAAAGAAGTTAATTTGCTCTTAGTTTGTATAAATCCTCATTTTGGTGTTTTGAAGTCCATTTTGGTGTATGTTGAGGTGCTGAAAATGGTTTATTCTTAAATTTCCGTTCTGGAAGTGGAGTACGAGGGCGAAATTTTTCATCAATCTTACCCTTGGGACCTGTTCCCAAGGAATTCCTTGCTGTACTACGTATGCTGTCATATTCATCTAATCTGTCTGCTAACTTAGACGGGGAAGTGAATTTTGCCCATTCATCTAAGAAATGTTCACGTATTTCAGGCGATACATTTTTCTTGCGCTGGTCTGTAATCATTAGATTCTTTAATCCTTCAAAATCAGTGATATCTAGACCTCTAATCCATTCTTCAAAATAATTTGTTATTTCAAAACAGAAGTCCCTCCAATATATATATATATGTGTGTGTGTATCACTGTATCAAAGTGCTGCCAAAACCAAACACGGTTAACCCTGGTAGCATGCGAGCCAGATTCTATTTATATCATGCATTAACGATTTAATGAAATTATTTCTCTCAATCTTCCAAGGATGAGGTATGTTGATGACGTGGTGATGTAGTGCTCGTTTTCCGACTTGCTGGCCTGAAAGGATCTGCCACAACAGGTTCTGAACATTTCAAACTCTTGGGCAGAAGATAACAATATGTGCATAAATACTGATAAAACTACTTTCAGTTGTTCTTCTTGTTCACCTAACATCACAATATCATATATAAATTAAATATAAGCTAGAACAAATGGTACGATTGCTACGAGCATTCATTTGGATTCAAAACTGGCGTGGAAAAGCATATGAGACTGCTATTGAAGAGGATTTTCAAGAACAAACTAATGAAGCGTTGACTTGTGTCATTAGGTAAGTGACCCCAAAATGTAGATTTCAACCAATAAAGTATATTCCTTTATGTTGTTGAATGCAGAGAATTAGATTCTGAATATTGCCTCAGGTTCTGTTAGACACAAGTTTGATATTTTCCAGAACAGCATCAGGCTGATCACAAAATGCAGCTAAGTCGACCTATAATTTCTTTGGAATTTCAGACAAATTAGAACAATTAATGATAAGTTTAATGGAAGAGCTGTAATCCTTGTTATCGTACCAGAAGGAGACCCGTTGAATGATGACTAGAGATACAGACCCACATGAGATTTATATAATTGTACAAGTGTTACAGATATACGCTGTTGTGCCTAATCCTTAAAGTTATGTTTCACTGTGCTTCGATATACCGTAATAATTTTGGATAAAAAGACTTCAGCATCTATTTCCTCTTTTAGATTGTTTTCTCACAACCAAAGATTTTGTAACACTGTTGATCCATAATCGTAAGAACTGAACCTTTTAAAATTAATTCATGGATAAACTGTTAATAATTTATAAACATATGAAGAAAACTTGTTTCTTTCAAATTTTGAATAATAATATAAACATAGGATTATATTGTTTTTAAAAATTGATGCTTCTCATTTATTCTTGACTGATACATCACAGAATTCCTTAACTACTTTTATAGATGGTCTGGCCTTTAATTTACAAAGATTCATGAATTTTTAAAGAATTGATTGATTTTCAGTTTAAAGATATTTTTAGTGTAACATAATTCTAATAATTTTACATACCTGGCCATCATTTGAAATGCATAAAGAACGACTACTAAAATTATCGTTTGAATAATACATCTGGAAATATAATTAAGATCATCTTTTAGATGGAATATACTTGGTAAATAAGCATTTCATTAATTTAGAGCAGATGATTCATGGCATAAGAATCTGAAATCTGGTTGGTGATTTACAAACAAAATATCTCTGTAATATGGACTTCAGAAAAATAGAAAATTAATCTGAAAAGTATTTCATAAATATAAGTTTAAAAACAGAGAAAGATAGTTAGGATATATCAGGGAGCGTCTGTTATTTTCTAAAGAACAATACTCTTGGTAGAAAAAGATCATTAAGCTCATATCGGAGGGAAGGAGGGTAATGGTACTTGTATTAACCTAAAGAAAGTAAGTCCCTACTCAAGGTTGGGAATAAGCGTCTTTAACACAGTGTGAAGAATAGATTAATATCACACATGCCGAGAGAACTGAAAATGTCTCTGAAAACTATCGTCATATGTATGCAACTTGATTTTCTCTGTAAGTTTGAAAAGTAAATCTATATTATAACAACCAAAAATCAGCAATATTTTTAGACTTTGTTTTCCTGTATACACAATAATAAAATTTTATATTTCATTGTTAATATTAAATGAGTCTGTACCTAAATTTCTTTACAAAACAAAATTTATCTTCTGAAGAAAATAAAATTAAAGTTGTAACGTAGCATCTTGTTTATCACAAAAATTACTTATGGATAAACCAACTCCAACGTCATTAGACGAAGATTTAAATAGCAAAAGGAATAGTATAATTTTTGAATAAAATTATATAAATTTCTTATATGTCTAATCATAAGAATAAGGTAGCAATAAGAATGTATGAAAAACCATTACTTTAGATTACAACTACAGATTAAGAATATGTTTTAGTGATACCATTTGCTGAACAAATATGTATTTTAGTAAATAAATGTTTCTGTCCTGTGTGAAAAATTACCACCACTGAAGAAATAGATACAAAATTTTGAAAATATATCGTCGTAATATACTTTCATTATGCATGAATTTTCATAAGGAAGAAATACTCACTTTTCATAAGTGAAAATATATTTACATGAAAGAACAATGGCATTTTCAATTTTAGTTTTCAAACGTAGTGAATAATAAACTTTTGTTTAATTTATCATTAAAGATAAATGTTTGCAATTTCAAAAGAACAATAAATTTGTCATCTTATGAAAAATAAAGAAAGAAGATAGCCGAAACACAAGTCAGATCATAAACATGAATAAGTAAATCCTTGTATTGAAGAATTAAATACCAAAGGAAAGTGTAATGAATTACAAAATAATAAATTGCAAAATGAAATATTGTTTCCATATTCTCATTTTGGGCCAATAAGTATTACGTACATCATTTTAAAATATTTCGATGGCAAATGAAATATTCCTATTTTATGCGTAAAATGCAAACTATATTTAATTTCACATCTTCAGCAGAGAAATTCCTCAAGGGTTTTATCTTCTAAATATTACAATTTTTCTTTTTGCTTGCGCTGTTTCACATTTTCTGAAACTATTAGTTCACTTGGGATTACAATGATTTCAAATTTCAGATATTTCAGAATGTAGCATTATGCTAATAATAAACATTGATATGCTTAAAATTTATCATTTTATATATTCTTATCTACATGTATTATAAACATGTAATCATATTGGAATATCAGACACAAGGAGATATTGTCATTTTACAAAACAGAATATTTTAACCGAAAATGATTTTTATCTGATAGCATAGAAACGTTGTATGAACATATGTATATCAACAAGAGATTCTTCAACATTTTATTTCCTTTACACTCCTTAGTGAGGAATGAAATATCATTTATTTTGCAAAATATAGAGCATATTTCATGCAATCTTCTCTATTGAAATTTTAAATAATGCATATAGATTCAATAAACCACCTTCCTTTTTAAGATACCTATTATTTCTTTAAAAATTTTATAGAATAGATAAAAGTAACAATATAAAAATATATAATAAATTTTATAAATTTATAAAAATAAGTGTAAGAAAACAAAGGAAAACAGTTAGGTATAATCTGACATTCCTTAATTTTTCATCATTTATCTAAAATCATGAAAGATTTAAATGATGTAGGATTATCTTCAACATAATAATGCTACTTTTTACAGTTGGTTTATAATTTAACTTCAAATCGTTTTGGAGGAAGAATTTTGTCTCTAATTCCATTTTTCCCAAACCATATCATTTACATAATTTTAAAATTGTGTGTCTAATAATTCTTGGAAATGCTACAGGATTTAAATCGTACAGATCAGATGATAATATACATTATGTCATCACAATTATTCTTGATGCAATATAATTTATGAATGAGTGATATCATCTTTTTCTCAGCTAAAATATTGTATTTTTCTTTAGATACGTATTTTTATATAAAATTTATAAGGTTTTGCTTCTTTGCTATATATTTTATTAAAATTATGATAGTTAATTCCTGCTACAAAGAGCTTGATTTTTCAACTAGTTTTCCTTTCTGAATAATTCAGCTATTGATGTAAGGTTACATATTTCTCAAAAACAAAATCATATGTATATTTATTTGGTACTACCAGACTTGTGTGCCAATTCTGTGCTTGGCAGGGTTGAAATGCGAGTATATTATACCAATTTAAACGTTGTTTCTTCTCTCTGGTGTTAGAGCCTGTATTTTGTTTGGCTAGCGTTTCTAAATAAATTAGTGGTTTGATCGTATGATCGTTCTAGTCCCTCTTAATGATTTAATGTTATCTATATACCATGGAGTACGATTACTATCATTGCATATAGGTGCCGAAACTATATTAATTGTTAATAAACCTTACAGGTGAATTTTGAAAATTGCAGCCTAATCATTTATCCTCTCTATTAAACCCAAGCTATCATCTAATGCTTTGCTGGATTTCAAGAGAAGGTACTCTAAATTTAGAGATAATACTATCTGCTATGACACAAAAAATAGTATGTCCATGGACTTACCCTTTTGTTTTTTACCAGAGTTTCAAAATTTTTATTGAACCTGAAAGCTATATTAAATATATAATGTTCTATATTTTATATAATGTTCTTGTTTCTTTTCCCCCAAGAGTCGTAAGAGCACTGAGAACTGAAAAAATGGTGACGCTCATAGAGAAGAGGTTGAAGCAGTGAGACGTCCTTGTATCTGACCTTGCCTCTTGTGACTTTCACTTAGCTTCAAATATGAAGTATTCCTCAGGAACTAAAAAAAAATAATAATAATTTTCGTTCGGATCAAAGGTTAAAGCTTCCATTGAAGCTTCACGTCAACAAGAATCCCATGAATAGAATATCCCAAAAAGAATCCCGATAGGTTTGTACGAGCTATAATGCGTTAGTACAAGTGCATAGAAAGAAATAAGAGGCTATGTCGAAAATTTAATAACGTATAACAAAGAGGAAACTTTATAGCTTTTGATAATTAGAATTTGTATCTTATACGAATTTTGAAAATAGGTTGCCAAATTAAAAAGTTGCTATCATGGAAGCAAGCATTACTTATCATTCAACCCTTATAACTAAACACTGTACCTCTACAATAATGGTTGATTCATTGATAAATATAATTTCAATACATATAGAGCACATTCCACTTCTAATAAATAGTTGATATCTCCTGTCTTAATTGTATCTTTTACTCATAAAAGTGCTGTATGCGTTCAATAAATTCAGTACAAAGGTATTTAATGTTCTGCTTTTTTCAATTGTCACATTTGTGTAGTGCTCAGAAAACTAATTTAATACAAAACGAGTCCAATACAAATCTTAAAGTCTGTCATCCTTCGAAATAATACTTTTTCCCCTCGGGGATAGTTTTCAATAATCACAGATAATACTCACTGAATATTCATACAAATATACGTTCAATAGTTTGTTATTTAATATATTTTCGTTACTTAGATTTTGAACGTCCTTAATTATAGATTTTTTTTTAATCTTCAAATTATTTTGATGATATTATTATTTTGATACCAATAAAAACGCAGACGAGGAGTTAATAATTTTTACTTGATTGGACCGCGTTTAGCTAGAAAATTATCCGAATAAAAACAGTTAAGACTCCATTCAGACGTTCGGATCAAAGGTTAAAGCTTCCATTGAAGCTTCACGTCAACAAGAATCCCATGAATAGAATTTCCCAAAAAGAATCCCGATAGGTTTGTACGAGCTATAATGCGTTAGTACAAGTGACATAGAAAAAAAGAAGCTATGTCGAAAGGTTAATAACGTATAACAAAGAGGAAACTTTATAGCTTTTGATAATTAGAATTTGTATCTTATACGAATTTTGAAAATAGGTTGCCAAATTAAAATGATGAAGCGCATTACTTATTTATTCCTTTTAATTTTACTAGATTAATGTAAAATAATGATGCCTCAAGCTTTAGCTAATCGTAGAAGAACGAATATACAGACATAAATGAATACATATTGAATGACATAAATGAATATTACAGACATAAATGAATAAAAATATAGTGATCTAAGAATATTTCAATAACGAAATCTTAAGTATTTTAAAATGCAAATAAAATGTAATAACGATAAATGTATTTCATTATTTTCAGGTTTAATTAATGAATGACAGCAGTCCTTTTCTAAAGTGGTACATCACTTTTCTAAATTGGTATCTATATATTTATCTATCACTGTACATGAACTTATTGTTTTAGAACTGTACGAATCCAAAGAAATTTCAAGAACTACAGAAATTTCATAGTAAAAAAAGAAGGTTAAAGATTATATTCATTCCTTACTTTAAATAGTTTGATTTAAATAACAAAAATTAATTGCTGCGACTCAATTATGGGACGTTTCTTAACTATATACAAAGCTTTATATTTAAACGAAAAAAAATACATTTACCCAAGCTGAAAAAATTAAATATGGTATCGTGCGATCACTTTGTATCTATCTATCTATCTATCTATCTATCTATCTATCTATCTATCTAT